>JAVYIG010013442.1:0-47352 GCA_035222895.1 Strongylocentrotus droebachiensis
TCTACATCTATTTCATGCTAATCACACATGGGAATTTACATCATGGCCAGGAGGATGTATCACTCCAAATCATCTTAGAATTGGTAGCATTAGAGAGAGAGAGAGAGGAGGGGGGGAGAGGAGGGGGGGAGGAGGGGGGGGGGGGGGGAGGGGGGGGGGGGGGGGGGGTAACCGGTCTGTTGAACGAATAAATAATTAATTCATATTTTCTTTCAATCAAAATGAAGAGACATCTTATAAGTGACGGAAAGACCTTGAAATAAATATAAGTGTCAGCTATTGCTTTTTTAAATCACAAACTATCAAATAGTCATTGGGCAAACGGCTTTCCTTTAATTAAAAAAAATACTCCTTCCACTGGATGCAGTCAAGTCATCTAAACAACATCTATACAACAATATAATTCATGCTATCATCATTTGTGTAGGGCTATTATTTCATAAATTAAAACTACAGGTAGCAAAAATACTGTATTGACCTCAGATTATAGTTCACCCTTGGACTAGGGTTCCCCAGTCAAACACTCCTCCTCCCCCCCCCCCCCCTTAAAAAAACAAAACAACACCCACACTACCCCCCTCCAAGAAGCGCCTGCTTACGTGTATATCTATACATTATTACTACTGTGATTCAATCACTTGGCATAAAAGATTTTCAGGTCAATAGCATTCTTTGCCTAGAGTAAATTCACCTTGTGATTTAAGGGGCTTATGAAAGATCACAATCCTTTGGGCGATATCTCCTCATAAGTCAATCATAGCTTTCCTTATATCCGCCATCAGTGGTGTGCGACTCATCTCTGTTCACACTTCATGTTGTTCCAAACTGTTTTCTATTTGAATTTAAATAAAATTGACTGATTTAATATTACATGTAGCTATATTCACTGTCCAAAATGTGTTTAGTCTATTCTTTAAATGTATTATTGAAAGAGATGACCATTAGATGGTCAAAATGAACGGGAGTGACAAAAAAGTATGGACTACAGAGACTAACATGTAAATGCACATCTAAACTGAAAGTATAAACCTCTTCCCCTCAACCCCCCCCCCCCCAAAAAAAAAAAAAAACTTCCTCTAAAAAAAATATTAAAAAACTTGCAACTAAAATTTCTGTCAATAGGACATGAGGCATAATAATATTATATTTTGGTTTAATTTAATAGACAGGGACTAGGGCAATCTTTTATCTTAAAGAGAGCACACCCTCCCCCCCCCCCCCCCCTACTAAATTAAAATGACCCTGTTAAAACAACTTCTGTCAATGGGTTGTATTGTAATGGAAAAAATTACTAATATTCAAATCCAGTTTGGCCATCAAGACGTGTTTACATGTTAGTTTTATCTAAAGAGACATCCATCATGTGAACTGATCTTGATAAATATCAAATAAAATCATCCGCAGGAAAATGAAGTTGTGAAATGCGAACATGCCCATCTCCATACATGTCATGAACCAGGGTGGAGAGCACTACACATATCCTGTGAAGATAGCACCAGCCATGGAAATAACAAACCACATTCCTAATAGCAATAGGCCTGTCCTCATCAGCTCGAGTTTGCCAAATAACTCGCTATATCTGATTCTGGAAATTAGCCCTATCACGAAAGAGCCGGCTTTTTGTCCTGTTCATCTTCACTAGCCCGAAGACTCGCACTATGCGCGAACACTGAGCAAAATATCTTGAGCTAATTTCTCGAGCTCGAGCTCGAGTTTCGAGCTGATGAGGACGCGATTTGTAACTTCGGGCAAACAATTTGGCAAACTCGAGCCGATCAAAACAGGCCGAGTGAGGCTTTCGAGGGAATCATTAGTATAAGACAATGAATAATCTTTCTAAAGGACTATTAGGTGCAAGGTACAGCATTGCTTGAGATAAAGTGGATACTCTCACACTGTGTCACACGTGACTGCAAGTATTATTCCACAGAATTTGGTGCGACTTGGTGTTAAGCAGGGAGGTGCCTGGCGTTAGGGAGTCTACTTTATTTCATTTTCAAACAATACTGTAGACCCAGAGGTGTACAATGACCTAATCATATAATCCCTTTAAATTTTATATGCAATAGTATTGTTACGTTATTAATTAATCTAATATCTACATGTATGGCAGTTGATGTACACTTTTGCCACTTGTATCCAAGATCTAACTAAAATTGCATCCTTTAGCTTCATTATGATCCAAATATTGTTCTTAATTTTAACATTGTGCAGGTTCATGTACAGGTACTAGGAACAATTTCTTTTAAAAAACGACCTAAAAGCAGTTACAATTTGTCACAGTAGATTACACCTTAATTTATGCAATATTCTTCCAAACCAATATGCACTTTGATATTGCACCTCATTACAGTTTAAGCTCCCTCCGAGTGTGATCTCCAAATGGCAAATGTGAGCCTCATGATGACTCGGCACATCTAATCAGCTCGGCAATCAGAATAAATCATTATTTCTGTACGCTCTACCCCGCTTGAATTGTGGTAGAATTTGTCCTCGAAGATCTGCATATCAATACTGATAGTGCTGCTATAAATATAGGCTTTTATGTACATATACATGTACGTGATAACATCTTACCATAATAAACTTGATTAAAGGTTAAAGAAATTCTATATCGTCATTTGAACTGTCATTTTTCATAGATGATAAGAGCAAAAGATTGAGAAATCAAAATAGTATTCTCGATCCTCATGCCGACACAATGTCTCTACATGTATTATGCAATCGAAAGTTGAACATTTCAATGATTGTCTTTTCCAGCAAGTTTTTATTTAGTCAACATTTTGTACCATGCTTTTGAGTCCCTTACATAGCATTGGCTAAGGGCTTGACTCCTAGAAAAGTAAAAAAGATAATTATTATCATCAAACCAAGTTCAATTCAACTGTAGAAAAAAGTATGTTACAAAGGCACATAACTTTTATTTTAATTTGAAACACATTTTAAATAATGTCTCAACAACCCTACTTCTCCCCTACCCCACCCCCCCCCCCCAAAAAAAAAAGCGTTACAGCAGCATACATGTAGTACAAAGGGGGAAAATAGATTTACAAGATTAAAAACATCATTACACTATCTACCTGGCAAAGAATGGAAACTTTCAGATATCAACAACATGTACCTGCACGTATCTAGATCATATTCAAATTCTAAACACGATGCATGTTTCCAATTTACGATGGCGCTAGCGCAAAAGAAAATGGAAACAATTCATAACACATGTACCTCTTCATCTTGCTGTTCCTCCTCCTTCTTATTTTTCTTCTTCTTTGGGCTACCATTAGTTCCCGGCATCTTGCTTGAGCTGGAGAGGTTTTTAATAATCCACAGATGAGAGAAAAATATCCTCAAGCGGGCTTCCCGCTTAAACGTCTATTCCAATCACAGATTCTCTGATCAGAGAGATACTGACTAAGTGTGAAATGTAATTCTCTTCTTCAAAGAGATAATAAGGCTTTCCAAGTTGTTGGTGAAATTCTAAATAATGGATGAATAATAAGTACCGGTAGTTGAAAAGAGGATGACTTTGTCCTCTTTATCTGCAATCACAGAAAATGCAAAAGTAAGCAGTGAAATTATTCATGTCTGCAAATTCAGTTGCTTTCAGTGACGTTTATGTCGCACACACTGAACGTTCTTGAATCTAGTCAATGTTGTCAAGTGCTGAGATATATTTGAAGATGGATGTTATAGCGAGCATGATGCCGATTCAGCTTCTGATAGTCCGACAATAAAACAAATCTGGCCCGATAAGAATTTATTTTTGTTAATAACACGAGCAAAACCAATGAAAGGTTGACACGCTCTCTTTTCACTGGCTCTAATTGAACGAACAGAATGAAAGAGATGTTAAAAGCTTCCTGACAGCTCGGAGATTGAGTGAGGGGATGAGAATCAATCTATTGCCTCTCGCATTGTAACCTCAATGTGGCTCACACACCTAGACTCGGATGATAAACTTGTTGATTGAAACAGCAGCTCAGAGATGGCCGCATCCCAACAAACAAAACCTCAATATGGTCGGTTAAACATCACCCCTGCATCTGAAAACCTTTGCGACGAGGAGATGCAAGCCTCGATCGTAACCGGATCAATAGCGAGGGATGCGCTTCTCTCGGTCTAAGGATGCGGGCACGTAGCAACCGCAGTTGAAAGGTAAGACGTCGAGATCCTCACCACCAGGCACAGCTAGCTCTTGATTACCACCAAGAAAGTCATCAACAGAAATCTGACTAGAGAGCGACAGTATACACAGTGATTGTCACTCGACTTCCAATCTCTCAACCTTTGGATGCCCACTGTGCACGTAGGTGTGTGCACTGAACTGAGCAGATATGTAATAATGCCTGGACTTGACAATGTACGATTGGTCTGGTATATCAGACTCAGAAGTTTCAACGAGTTGATATTATCGTAGATATGAAATATGCTCGGTTACATGTGTCCTTAACACCACATGTAAACAATACATCATATATGTTTCAAACATAAATATTCAACAGCCTTCATCGATTCCTCCCTACATCTAAACAATTGCTTCTGCATGTTTATCATATACATGTACCCAAGAAAGAAAAAAAAAAAATCACTTTTAAAGCAAAAACAATCATTTGTACTGAATACATGCAACTACTGATGGCCGACTTTCAGACATCCACTGTAGTTTGCAATTTCAGACTTGTTTTCATACACTGTGGAACAATGTACAATGCCACGAGCCAATTATTTAGACTTGCTTCCCCTTCCTTTTGGACAGATTTTTTCATCATGTTTTTCAAAAAAAATATGCTTGCATGAGATGACTTTTATTAATGGAATACAATGGCCTCACAGTATGTCTGATATTGTAGACTACTGTAACCATGATCAGGCATCAATTAGGTTTATAAATGATAGAGCACTTAGTATGTCATTGATATCAGAGACCTGGGTGAAAAGCTCTAATGAGAAACTAAAGGTTGCAAGGTATAAGTGGGTGCTTTCTGCTCCAGTAACAACAGGCTGTTTTTCGTAATGTTGTTAAATTTAATAGACAAGTCTTTGTTAAGTGCCTCTTAAAATTATTTCATTCACCCGTTAAGAATAAGTGTATTACAATACGGTAGTCGGAATGCAAAATGCGAACATTAGTTGTTGCTAGGTAGAACAAACATTATGGCTTGTCCTACCTAGCAACACATACTGTACATGTATGCAATTGGCATTCTGACTATTGAAATACAATTATTCATAAAAGGTGAATGAAATAATTTGTAATGAGGCACTTAACAAAGATTTATGCATTCAATTTGAAATTAAAACTAAGATTACATTACAAAAATAGATTGCTTTTTGATCTAAGATCATGTACACCTGCTCAAGTATGAGGGTAGTAGTTCTACTTCATTCGCTGCTATGGTGACAAGTGCCTCATGGATCATGTCCTAAGACACAGGTGGTCAAGTCTATGGTAGTGGGTGGTTCTACTTCACATGCTCCAGCAACAAATGCTCAACGGTCAATTTCTTTCTATTACCAAATTTGTAGTATTGACCCTGTAACTTTTAGAAAGGTTTTTGACCGACAACAATATATGTGTAGAAATGTTTTCAATGAAACATACATGAACCACAACATGTACATCATGTCTTTTGCACACCACACGACATCCAGGCCTATGAATATCGCCTGTTACTAACATGCGTTACTTGCATGCCATCTCTAGTTGTCTTGCTGGAGCATCCTCAACGTCAGCATGGTCGTTAGCATGCTGACGAATGCAAATGCAAGGTACAAACATGTACGCACGTACCCGCTGCATATGCTAAACAAAAAAACAATGCTGTCAGGAGAGATGAACGACTTCATAGCCTAGCATCCAGACAGGGTTGAATATCTTCCATGACAACTTCCCAAAGGAGGTTCTGAGCCAAAGACGAAATTTAAATAGCACAATGGATGCCACTTGAACATGAGTTAATGCATTTGTTGCGTGAACCAGAGATTCCTTTATGTATTTCTATAATTAATGATGAAATTAGAAATTTGTTCAAATTCAAAGATAATACCACTGAAGTATATTCAGCATTGGTAGAACCTAATTCTGTAGAGAACACAGCTGGGTCTCCAACTTGTATATGAACACCTGATATGAAGTCTAGGGTATAGCTGCAACAAGAAAACCAAGATACTTAAGGGGCTTTCACACCGGGCCTTGCGTAGAGTTGCGTAGAGTTGCGTAGAGTTGCGTAGCGACTACGCCGATCGTACGCAACCCTACGCCGATCGTACGCAACCCTACGCAACTGTACGCGGAGGGACGCGAATGGGTACGCGAGATGAACGCAAAAAATTAAACATGTTTAATTTTTTTCGCGTACCTTCGGCGTAGACTTTACTACGCAACTGTACGCCAAGCCTACGCAACTGTACGCCAGGCCTACGCAACTGTACGCCAAGCCTACGCAACTGTACGCCAGGCCTACGCAAATGTACGCCAAGCCTACGCAACAATACGCTACCCTACGCCAGTCCGACGAAGCATTAAAAACGTATGGTATAAAGATTTTTTTTGGTATATACCTGGATGTAAACTTGGCAGGTATTGATCATTGATCATTCTTGCTTGTTATTCTGTTTGTACTACTACAAGGTATTTCAGACTGACATGTTTTTTTTTTGTTATGGTTTATTCAATTTGTGATAATTGACATCTCAGGCTGTTGATATAATAAACAGAGATAAGATTCATAAACTGATGCCTCATGCGAAAATTTTATTATGTTTTGTGGAAATCTGTATGTATTTGTGTCGGTTTGTTTGCTTGTATGTACGTTTGTTGTCCTGTTTGTATGTTTGTATGTTTGTAATATAATTTTGTTTAATTGAAATGAGCAAAGTAATAATTTTTTCTCACTCTGTTAGTGAGACTGAGTGAGTGTGTATGTCAGAAGTATTTCTTTAAATTTAATAAATGACTAACATTTGTATCATTACATTGTCACACACAAATACGCTACGGACCAAGGACAACAGATATCGTCTTCAAACTTTCAGGAAACTGTTATGAAATGATATTTTACAAATGAGTGAAAGAAAGAGATATGGTCAACAAATATCAGACTTCTGTCCACATTTATTCACAAATCAAAATAAGCGCTCTCTTTTGTTGGCGTTTTGAGGTATCAAATCACATCACGTGACCTTACAATGTTCATCAAAAGAAAGTTCATATATTACCCTTTTGAATGATACATAGTACAATAATGTAGTACATCAAAAAAAATGTCTGCATTTTTTGGAAAATAAAATCTTGAACAAATTAACATTACTGCAAAATAACCTCAGCAGTTGCTAATACCTACTAAAAAATCTGAAAAATTAACGGTCAAAAACGTGTACCAAATGCCACTTTTTACTTATGGCAGGTTTATAAATGGTATTTTCTGCACTCACTATTTTACGCAAATTGGCGTTTCAGCCCTATTTCACGCATGCAAAAGAGACCCACTGGCCCTTGGATGTCACAGTTTGTCAGAATGTTATTATTATACTAAGATCAAGTTATGTTCACATGTAATAACATGTACAATTCTTTTTAACATATTTTTTTATTATATATGTTTATAAAGCGCCAATGGCTATACTCGCGGCTCCTACGAGCGTCTATTGCATTTTACATGGCATTTTCTCCCACAGTAAGCAATCGTACGCAACCGTAAGCAACCCTACGCCAGGCCTACGCAACCGTAAGCAACCCTACGCCAGGCCTACGCAACCGTACGTAACCCTACGCCAATTGCCTACGCCGAAGGTACGCGGTGCCTACGCACAGGGTACGTAACTATACGCCGATCGTACGCAAGCCTACGCAGGGACTACGCCGAAGCATCAATTTATTCATGAGTACGCAGCTTAACTTCGGCGTAGTCGGTACGCAACACTACGCAACTCTACGCAGATCCGGTGTGAAAGGGGCTTTATAAACAACATCTGCTTTTCTTGCCATTATCATGGTACATGTAGCAGCGGTTACTGTCAAGCCCTCAACAATGTAGATGAAACTCCACACATACTATTGACCCCTGAAAAGTCTCTGTTTTAAATATTGTAAAATTAATTCCATCAACTCTCTGGCTTTTGATTTGTAGAAAGCAGTTGTATTGCGAGCCAGTCTACAATCCAGTATAAAATTAATTGGGGGCATTGAGCTCAACAGCTCCTAAAGAACTCTTGAAACCTAAATATAGAGCTCAGGTAAAACAGAGCAAATAAATAAATGAAATCTACACAAGGAAATACTCCAGAAGATACAAAAATGCTTCTTGTAAACATCACTTTCGTTTTTCATTCACCATTTCCTGGATTTTTTCTCTTTGCTGAATAATAATCAAAGTACATTTTACACTAGCTACATGTACCTGTAAATATCCATGCCATAAATATAAGTTAAAGACCACCTTGAGAGGAGGCTAATGCTAGGTCAGTGACATTCACAGGAGGGTTTGGATACCGCTCTTGACACACATCTCTCAGTATCATTTCAACAGCCTGCAGATCATAAATTATTTCTTGTATACTCACATAACACCCCCCTTTCAAGTTATACTGTTATTAACCGCTTAATTTGTTTTCCGGAAAATAGCGTATAATACCAGGGAATGGGCAGTTTCTATCTATGCGTATTATCCAGATAAATACACTGCTCCGAGTTAGCGGGTTTAAAAGGCTGTGAATATAAGTTCATTGAACCTGGGATTTTAGTGTCGGGGTCAAATATTCTGATCACGTGATCACTCCGATTTCCTGTTTCTCTCTGTAATGTGCACTCTATCAGAACGGCGTGAGTTTCTACTTACATTATTCAGATAGCTTCCCCTGAATTATCCTTCTAAAAGCAGGATAATTTTGCCCGTAAACGCATCACAGCTCTCACAGCCATTATCCGGATAATAGCGAAGAAGCTAGGTCTGTTTCTATTAGTTAGGCAAAATTTATCCATTATCGGCTATTAACAGGATAATGGCTTCCAATAGAAACACGCTGATAGAATAATCTACATTAACCTCTAGCACCTCGGTCATACCACCGAGACTGACACAATACTGACAACAGACCGGAATTCAAAAAATTACATTACCCTGATTGGCTCGTTCAGGTATGGCAGGGTGAACCACCGCCCACCCCCCCCCCCTCCAAAAAAAAAACACACACACAACAATAACACCTATTAAACCAGAATGTCAATGACGTAGCGCTCATACGCATCTCGCAACAACAAATATCGTAAATTTTATGTGGTACACTTTTGAACTGGTCAAATCTCAAAGTTCTGTGTAGAATTTTAATAAACCAAATAAATTTGCATAAATTAGCATGGATAATGAATTTTACGATTCTGTGTAGACGTTTTAAATCCCCCTCCTAGCCCTATCATATGAAACAATCAGAATCAAAATCGGTTGAAAAATAACGAAGAAGATGCATTTTGAAAACTGGACGGACGGACGACGGACGCCACGCAATGGCATAAGCTCATCGGGCCCTTCGGTCCGGATGAGCTAAAAACCTACATGTAACTACCGTCTCTTTGGGCCTTGCAGTTTGCGACATATTTGTGAATCTGATCTTTCATATTTATCATAAAATTCAAGTCATGACTGTCTTGTAAACTTCTTTTGAGGTACATCCCACACATGCTACTGCAGAAATACACCGATACAGACATACAACAACATGCCAAATAGCACATGATGCCAATAAGGGCAATTTTTCTGCTTTGGTGGATGACCTGCCTTTGTTGGAACAAACATACATTTCACATACATGAATTGCTACCTTGTGCTAATTAACAGACAGTGTCATGACAAGTTATTCCAACACAATACAAGTTTTCCTTGGTTCCTATGGATACGAAGCAATGGACAATGAAATCTGACTACCATGGTTTCACACTAACAAGTGAGACACTTGCTCAAGTTTTTTTATTTTTTATTGTCTGTTTGTTTTTTGTTTTCTTTCTTTAGAGCTCAAAATATCATTGATAATATTTTTTTTTTTTCAAGACAACCTATCTATTAAGGTCACTCAAAGAAAACAGAAAAGTGCCCAATGTTGGCAAATGGCCTCTCTAGACTGGTTCTACAAAATATATATTATAACATACAATGGCCACTATTCACAGGTGGCCTTTATAGAGAGGTATCCACCTTTAAAGGCAGGTTAGACTGCACAAGTACAATGTCTGCGGATCACTTGGTACACTGTATGCCAGTTTGGTGTCAATGGACCAAGCTAGACTGTTTGATACCCTATCCTTTTACAAAATAGACACAGCATGCTTGAGTTAACCCTGGCTGAATTGCATTAATTATTAAATATTCCATTAATATTCTATTTCACAATGAAGACTATAATAAGTGCTGTACTTGCTTCTACTACTGTATGTATGTGTTTAGCCAAATGTTTGACCAAAATGTGTTCTAATGAGACAGCATGTAAAGTGTAGACTCATTAATTCAGAGGATCTCTTTTAAAGTTTAAAAAATAAAGGGTTATTCCCCTACATTTAAAAGCAATCAGATAAAAATACAAGGGGCAGTTGAATGGTACAAATACATATATTGGGCTTTAAGATCTTTTCATGTTGTGAAATCATAAGTTTCCAATAATGTGCCTTCTAAAAAAAAAAGCCTTTAAAAATCCAGTTCATATCAGGTTCATACATTACCAAGAACATTAATTATCTTCAATTCAAATCACTTTTTCTTTATTTAGCAAGCCTACACATGTCGTTTATTACAATTACAATTGAACAATTATTTTTAAATCATTATAATGAGATAAGATACATAAGCTGTTAAATAAAAAGGGAAATTAAATCAAGAATGGTCCCTTGACCTGTCAGTATATTGATTAAGCTCTTTATGTCCTGATCTGGTCAGTTAGAGTACTATCCTAATGATTGCTATCCTAATTGCCATTACATGAATGAGACTTAAAATAATCGTTGATCGGATGGCAAGATCTTCATTGGAAAATGTGATGCAACTGCGTCTACCTGTTTTGTGTGAAAATAGCTCAGATTTGTCACCTTCCATTATCTAATAATTGTTATACAAAAATGGTGTAACTGCAGAATTTATACCCCACCACAAATAAATTTATTGGGGTTGGGTTATGGTTAGACCTAAGGTCAAGGGTTAATGTCAGGGTTAGGTTTAGGTTTACTTGTGTGGAGGAATATTTTGCAGTCATTCACAAAATAATGGGATCTATCATTCGTTAAGATTATGCTGATAAAATTGTAAAGCAAATATTATTTGCCCATCATAACAAAAGAAATAATGTTTTTCAGATAATACAAACACTTTGAAAATCATTCCCATCTCTTCAGGAATAACAAATCTGAAAATTTAGCAATTCACATCTTTCTTTCTTTTTTTAATCAATCAACAGTTATAAAACAATGCCCAGACATCCTCGTGGCTATGGCTTTAAATTTAATTAATGTCTTACGTGTCTCATTTTGGCAAAGCATCTTATCCTTTACTGAGTCACAATGTAAGGCCTCTTGACCACAGAACTTTCCCTCTCGCTCTCTCTCTCTCTTCACACCTCCACAATCTAGCTGTTCATCGCTTGATTTAATCAAGATGTTCTCTTTTTCCATTGCAGGCCATTTATTCAAATTTCCAAATAAAGCAAAGGATTAGTTGGTCACATTGTTAATAAATCTCTCTCATTTAAACATCACAGATCTGTTTCCAATAATGGTAAACCACGAAACTGTAGCAAAGATGGCTGTTCAAGCTAAAAGATCTTTGTAAACTGCAAAAGTTCAGTTATGCGATTCGTTGTTTATACGCAATAACACTTTTGAGGTTTTGGACCACTAAAACATACAAACTTGTGAAAGATTTTTGAAAGTGAAATTTCTGGTTTTATAGAAACGATCAGAACTTCATATGAACTTGTAGACTTGTGGAAAGTTTTGCGTGAACTTTTACTACATCATAAAGACCTTGATTAGTAAATTTATAGTACTTTCAAGTTTCAATAAAAAGTATTTTCTACACAAATCCTGTCAAAATTCAACCACACCGCATTAGAAGTACCCAATTCTTATCTTTAAAACCTGTCTAATTTCTTCACTTCCTCACCGACCTGGCACAGTCTTGAAGCAATCACAATGTGACCAACACAAATATATCAATGAATGAATCCCAATTCAATTCAATTCAATTCCTAGCTACAGCTGTTTCTATGATTCTTTTATCACTTAGCACTGGGAGATAATACAATCTGGATTTTATCCAAAAGTCATCAAGGTTTTTTAGACATTTATTTGACTGTAACTTTCTGATTTCTTGTCTTCATAAGTAATTAAGTTAATTATCAGAACTGAATTGAGATTTCCTAATGATGCTAACCCTTTCAACTATCTGTTTTTTGGGCGGCATGTATTTAGAACCTATATAAAGAATTAAGTAAATTGTTGGTATTTCTAAATGATAACTCAAAAGAAAGTGTTAAAATTCATGAAATTTGAGTTGAATTTGAAGAAAAAAGAGAGAGAGAGAGAGAAACAGACAGTTCTGAATTTTGATACAATATTTAATGCATCTACTCCTAATCCATGAAACTGTGATACAAAATATTGAATTTCCTTTCTTTTTAGAGTAATCATAATATACTGTATGATACTATTCCCCTAGCTAAATAAATTTTCCCTGCAAAGAATACTTTCTTGAATTTCCTTGCCCCTCATTGGTCAATTTACTTATTGGTATTTTCCTCATTTTGTTTTCATGAACATGTGAACGAAAAAGAAATTATAACAGGCACAAATTTCAAATCATTTACAATGGTCATTCCTTCTAATGACATTCACAAGGCAAAGAAAGTGACAAAACAATTAATGGAACAGCAAGACTTAATAACAAAAGTCCCTAGAAATGACATGGTCAAGCAAACCCACGCTAGTTACTTACCACAATGCCATTGCGGGGACGATAATACGAAGGTAAACGGGAGCCGAAAGTCCGTGACGGGAAGGCCGAGATCGCCTGCTGGGGGAGACGGGGCTCGTACATCCTCATTTCAAAGCCCAACGACAAGTGCAATAATCCGTGATCCTGCGACGGCTTCACAACCCCGCATTGATATCGACCAAGCCCAACACTTTCCTAAGTTCCCTAAACTTTGGTTTGCATCCCCAGCCAAATCCTACAAGCTCTATGGACGTAATTTGCAAGGATTATGTCACAGCTGTTGCCGGCTAGCTCGAGGTTCCTCCTACTAGACAGACAATCACGGTGATGTCATCCCCTGATCCTCTCAAACTATGAACCATGCGCCACCGCCGATGGACACTCTCAAAGCAAAGTCCTGCCCTAATCTAAGGGGAGAAATTCAGTGTGCAAAAATCGCCACGTTTCACAAACCCCACCAGATCTTGTAGCATATTTTTTAAATGATTGGGTTCATGTGAAAAGAGAACAAATGAAAGACGTTCCCTGCCAATTGAAGAAAAAAAAGAGTTTGAAGTGTTTAATTCTCAGGACAAGAAACAGTTCAGGAGACTGGCATCCAAGACAATTGCTGACAATCGACTAAAAATCTTCATCAGCAAAATAACTGTCTCAATAAACAAGAAAAATAATCACCAATCTTCTTCCTTTCTTACAAGCAAATATTCCTTGATACAAATCAGCAAATTATCAGGCTGCAGAATGAATGTGCATGTACATCGGCAGCAATCAGATTGTGTCTCAGAGATTGTTGAAGAACAACTGTGACATCATTAGACAAATCGAACGAGGTAAAAGAGATTAGCGATTCAAAGATGTGAGGGGGAAATAGTTACAGTCCTATGTTCATTCAAAAACTTTTGGCAAGAAATTTGCTATTGTATTAAACCTCACATGATCAATAAATACAGATGCCCCCTCAAAAAAAACATTGACTCATGAACATTGTAAGTGAGGAACTTGGCTGAAGTCACAGAATTCTGTGATGAAGACATTCAGCAATGTTTACACAGCCTTAGCCTAATTTTTTCTTCTCAAGTCCCCACAGCTCAAGTCCTTTATCTCTTTATTACAAATTTTCAACCAAGAGTTAGTCTGAAAATAAATCATAGGATAGAAAAGTCGCATCGCAAAGCTGGATAAGGGATGAGCACAACACTGATCTTGGCCGACTCCACCAACATGAAGTTCACCAAGATATGGGGAGTGTGATAAGTTGGCAAGTAAAGGGTTAATTAAATTGGGCTTCTTTACTAAAACTGGCCCATTGAAGCAAGCATGTAATCTCAGAGATTTTGCCCCGCATTAATGTTCCTAACACAGGAAGTTGAATAAGACTCTACAGCCCCCTCCCTCTTTGTCATGCAGTGCATCCAAAATTAGGACATGCCCTCATTATTAGAATCATCTGGGGACTTCCAAAGTACCTGGATCAAAAGCTATTATTATCACCTAATGCGTACAATTTTAGTTCATTGTCAGAATGCGAGTTACACAATGTACTGTATTTCATAACCAGCCACAGTTGTTTATCTATTTATTTTTCATGCAAAATGAATTCAAAACATATACTTGATACTTGATGAGGTAATCCCTCAAGCAGCTTTTCCAAGCTATACAATATGTAGGTACTTCATTCTAAACGCATTTGTTTCATTTTTCTTAGGACCCTTCAAGACAACATTTGCCAGAAGCATTCTCCAAGAAAACTGAGCAAAATCAGAGGTTTATAATTTTCACTCTACCACTTCACCTCCACTTGATAAAATAGCAAGGATGAAACAATGCACTTACATAAAAGTTCGGAATTGTATAATTGTTGACATACAGAAGTAAGAATTATTGTACTACAGAAAAGATTTTTCCATTTCTGTGACTCGTATCTAAAAATATATGTTTGCACTTACTAATAACTCCTTTTCTTTGACCCAATACCAAGATATTCCAATAATTTCTGAATGCTTTGAAATAGTTTTGTACACCTTCATCACTCTATATGATATTATCATGGCTTAACATGTGATAAAAATAGCATTATTTAATCTTCTTCATACAATGCAATTTGTTGTTTGGCATGTATCATGCGACCTAAATCTATTAATATTCATCTTTCAAGAGCAAATGGCAGCAAATTTATGGCATCCATTTGAATATTTTGTGGAAGAGATTATCATAAAAAAGGTTACTTTGAGTAACCTAATTAATACTGATCACACATATTTCTACATGCTTTTTAAAAATTCCCTTCCAAATAAGTTTTATCGCATAGATTGATTTGAGCCACAAGAGTACCACAGCAAATTCATTTCTAAACTTTATTTGTAAACGTACTGCAAGTACATCTCAAGTTGACATTTGCGTGAGAAGCTTAGAATACAGAGCCCAACCTTGTCATTCTCCTCTCCTTATGTAGGAGCTCATCAAAGCATTTTCCATTTACAAAGAAACGTGAAAATAAGTAATGGCAGAGGAGGAGGAGGAGGCAGCACAAGGAATGAGAAACTGGGAATCCATTTGTTTCTTTTCTTTCATTTGGCCTAAACCATCCACAGTATCATCATGAAACGGGCCTTTTTTCATCATACAGCCATCTGTCGCGATGTGAAGGTTGAGAACTCCAATATCTTATGAAATCATCTACAATAAACGGGCTGATCCCCCCAGCACCAATACAGGAAGTTATTCATTACAGAGTCATGGGGAATGCCAAGTTTACCGCCCCATGTCAGCCACGACGCTCTGTCTGAAGTCAAAGACTACACTTTCATTAAAGTGTTGGGAGCCCCAAATTCACCAAAATTTTGATGGCAAAATTTCACTTAAATTGTATCATAATGTGAAAGATGATGTCTATTTAAGACACAATTCTGCAAAGATTTCGCCCCCAAAAACGTGTTTGAAGACAAGTATTGATAAAAGAAATCATAATTTGGTTTTTCTGTTGTATGCAGAAAACCTAAATTTTGTATTTTTTCTTCAATATTTGACTTCAAACACATTTGTTTCTAAAATCCTTGCAGAAATGCGTCTCAGATGTCATCCTCTTTCATATTATGATACTATTTAAATGAAATTTTGCCATCTAATTTGTAGGGCTGCCAATACTTTAAGAGGGGCTTTAAACAGGCCTGTACAATGTAATTAGTTTTAAGGGATCAGCCCTTGTCAGTCATAGTGCGTAACGTAGTGTCTGAATTGCGAGTCTATTACCTGTATCGACATAGCCAGAGACTGACAGAGTTAGGCTCAGCTCAAGAATTTATGGCAGTGTTTAAAGAGAAGGTTGAGTTCTGGGGAGAGGTAAAAAATAATTTGTGAGCGTTTTCATTGTTATTTTGCAAGTGTGGAAGAACATCAGAGAAAAAATGTTCCCTGAAAAACATGGCTCTTTAAATGCCTTCATATTTGAAATATGACATGTAACAGCTTTAAAATGTGGGCCTTATTTTTATGTAGTCCTATACATCTTTCTGTGTACAGTGTTTGTTACTTTTACCAAGACTGGGGAAATTTCTTATCATTTTGATGATTCCAGAACCTTGCAATACACACAAATATTTATATGCTACATAATCAGCTTCTTCGGATCGATTCCACACCGTTTCTTTCACAATGCAATCGCACAACAAAAACTCGACTTTATCTTTAAGTGTCAAATTAGAGTCTGTGCTAGCCTGCAACTTGTCAAAATGATTGATAAAGGCCTTTGCTTGCATACTAAAATGATACCATCAATATTCTTAGCACTCGTTTAGCCATTTCTTCAACCACAGAATATGTTATGTATAATCTCCAAATCAATTTAATAAACAGAGTGAGTATTTTGTCTTAAATTCATGTACAATCACTATTGATTTTCAAACACATGAATCTTTTGTAGAGGTACCACAACTTAAAATAGCCGACAATGACAGCATGACTAATCAGCATCACTCAATTAAGTAACAATTAAAGTGGCTATATTCAAAATAATTCAGTAGTTTGGGCCCATAAACCCTTGACTGAAGGAAAAAAATCCGCACAAATCTCTTTGATTACTGGTGATTTGGCAACAAACAAGAATTTATAAATATCACACATTCAAAATGGATCTTCAGGGGGGATTTGACATCTCAAATATAAAGCTTATTTTGCCTCAATGCTAAACAAAAAATAATTATTCCCTTTTTTCGGATTGAGAAGAAAAATATAATTCTCTATGAATTCTATTTAAGACCATTTGAATGTTTAAGCCAAAACTATGATACATCATCAATCAAGTATCATAATCACAGAGAAATGGCCAGGATAATGGCTACACTATAAGGAAAGTGGCCAAACTTACAGCCATCCTAAAAGTACATGTAGATGTACATGTAGATGCCTCGGTCTTGCAATAAGATCTGAACCCGCGCACCCCCCCCCCCCCCCCCCCCCCGCCCTATTCTGTGTGAACTGGCACGTTCAAATATTTAGATTATTCAGATTTCGCTTTTTTACACCCAATCACAGATTGGATAATCAGGTTTTTTCAATTATTTCTCTTGGCCTTGGTTGCATTGCAATAGTGCTCCACTTAACCTTTGTTATGACACAGAGCGCATAGCAAATAACAACAATAATACTAATATCGCGATAGTGAGATCTAAATCACTATCAGAATCTCACTAATTTAAGTTTTTTCTTTCTTCATTTACATAGGAAATTGTTGAGATTTTGATCATAGTTCAAAAACCCTTCTGTCAACATCACTAAACACTCTGGTGTGCACGGCCCCATTGTAAGTTGTTTATCATGTCGTTGATGAAACACATTAATCACATATACCAGAATAACAGTCTGAGGCCCTCTATAGGCTTGCTGAGTAAACAGCCTACCTACGTGCAAGCTACATGTATGTTGTGGCTCAGGCAGGCTCCAGTCACATGGTAAGCTGAACCAGATATAATTGGAAAAAGGTCATCTAAGGCAACTCCAGGTACCAAACATATACCTGTACATGTACATGTACATGTACATGTACATGTAGGTACCCAGATGTAATGAGACTCAGACCATCTCCAGAACTAGTCTGAGGGTGCACCCCCCCCCCCCCCCCATATATTATTTAATCTTTTATTAATGAGCCCTCTAATGGTGAAAACAGACAATGATCATACTCCTTGAATGTTGTGTTGCAAATCTACATGTAAGCACTACATCAAAAGTACAAAAGAAATTTACTTCTGGTAGCAAATTTTACTCAATCAACTAAACAATAAATTTAGTAAAACAGAACTTTACTGAAACGAGAACTCCTATTTAAATCACTTTTTTTTTTAAATAAAAAATTTGAATTAAAAAAGAAATGCCAGTACACTATTGTAAATAACATACCGGTACATGTAAAATCTCATGTACATTATCTTTCAAAAATTTCTCAAATTATTCAAAAATGCACACAAGTTCCTGCCTGCATTTAATTTACAATCTGCATGAATGCAACGCAGCAATTACATTTGTAAGCATGTCATGTTCGCACAAGTAACTTTCTCTGAAAAAAATGAGAACTGTTTGATAATAATTTGTGCAAGCAAGCAGTAAATGAATTAGATGTAAATGTACTGTACACTGTACATGATAGCAGTGAGCTCTTACTTACCTTCCATATTTGCAATTCAAGAGCATACTGTGGCGATACCACTTTTCCCCGATACTGATTACTGATAATACTATTTGGCTCATTACAGAGTCATTGCACCAATACCAGCTATAGCTGGGTTGATCTAGTTTTCAAACATTATCCAGATAGTTGCAGATACCACTAGAATGATTAGATGATAGATCTTTAATACAAATCTACCTTTAGAAGGACAATATTGTGACACTGAACTCCCCATATCAAAACAAAGAATTTATACGAAATTGAAAACTTATGGTACATGTAAGTTCTGTACTGTCAACTAACCTACATACTGTAGCTTCAGATTGTTGATATTAAAAAGAACATGACACATGTAGCTCAGGCTTCAATAATCAGGATTCAACAAAATGTTGTCACCAATGGCCTTTTGAATGTTGGTACAGTAAGCTATGTGTACAATTAATTTAAAATCATCAATACAGTCATACAGATTTCATTTCATTTCTCAAAAAGCCTCGCAGAGAAATTAAATTTGTACCCAAAAATAATAATAATAATAATAATAATAATAATAATAAAAATATAATAGTGCAATCAATCATGTTAGTATGTTAATAATTGGTTAAATGAAGAGACATTTTATAGTAATAATAACAATAATTTAAGATTTGTATTTTGTATAACGCACATTTTTGCCTATAATGGCACTCAAGGCGCACAAAAAAGAGCTTAGACATTTATAAATATATATGTTTCCTGCAAGAAGAATAGTACACCGGTGCACAAGAAATACTCTCATTAAATAATTGTCATATATCCATTGTCATCTCAAGTTCATATTCAGCTTTGTTATACATGCCATTCAAAATACATGCTATTCAGCACATTATTGATTGATCCAGAGCTTCAGGTTAACCCCTCTAATACCAGATAATAGAGTAACATGCATACATTTATATTATAAATCACACTAGCTTCACAAAATGTTAATACCAAACACACAAAACAAGACAACATTTCATGCAACTATTTAATAGTTTAAAGGTAATACAAAGTTTTGGTATGGGGCCATGAATTTGGTTCAAATGAACATATTGGAAGCATATGCTATCCTACAATATTCAGTGATCGTTGTCCCGGTTGAAATCGAGTCTAAAGTTATGAAATTGTAAATTATAAACTCTTTGTGTTGTATAGCTCCCTCTCAAGGACAAAATATTAATTAAGCTATAAAACAATGTTTCTTGACTAAAATTGACCGATTAGCTATTCCCATTTGGAAGTTATATATCACAACTACATATTCTGAGATTTTCATGGTCGTAGCTACCATTGTACGGCCGTAGACGCTTTTTACCGGGAGCACAGGTAAATTTTTATATTCAATTTTTCTCGAAAGCAGAAGTGTTTTAGGGGCTAAATTTTGTATTGCTTGTAATACATCCACAGGGGCATCCAAAAATATCAAAATTGTAACGAATCACTATCCACCCAATTTTCAAAATTTCCCAAAACTTTGTATTACCTTTAATTACATGTAGTGTTAGATTTCTATACAAACTCAGGATAAGAATGGAATTTAACCATTTGTTGATAGAAAAGTGGCTGACATGTACATGTTTTCATTATCAACAATTATTCATTATCAAGATAACAATTGTCAAAAAAGACACAACTGGCCCCAAGCAAAGTAATTAAAATGTTAAGCTACAATTCATGGGAAATAATCATTAATTAACCTCCCTTGCAATGACTAATGAGATTTCAATTCCTCTACAGTAGCTTACTTTTATGTATTGTTCTTCACATAATACATTTAATATGACAATACAACACAGTTGTACACTGTAGGTTATTAACTTTTACTTATTTGAACTAGAAACATTCATTGCACTAAGAGGATAATATGGAAGTTGTCAACATGTATTTCTGCTGGTCAATGTATTTTTTCCACATGAAAAAGAAAAGGCTAGTATCATTTGCAACCTACTGAGAATGAAATGTTAGTAAAGAAACTCAAGTTTTCCAAGCAGTTGCATGAACACTGAATTATCACAAATACTGTATGTTAGCAACCTATACATGTATGTATATCTGCGGAGAGACTGACAGGCGTCAACTCTATGCAAGATGATAAACAATGCCATCGTCCCAGCTGTCAACAGGAATGTATCAAACATTTCACGGAAATCATGCTTCATTCAAAGCGAGTTAATAGTGTTTATAAGAAAACATGCAAACACATCAGAACAAGACATAAACAATTATATAATTAGTCAGTCATGCATTCTCAAATCAATTTTCTTCTCATGCTTTGATGTTTAAGTGAATTTGATATTTCTCACAGCTGCATGCACTGTAAATGTTATACATACATGCTCTTTTGAGAAACAGTGTGATATTTTAGCACATAGAAGGCGAGGTAGTGGATTAAAATGGAAAAGGAAAAGGAGAGGCCAAAAGTAATTGGGATTGGGATTAAGACAAATAATAATGTATATAATGGGGCTAAGTCACAATTGCCTTGTGCTTATTCCATGTATGACAGGGTACTCACCGATAGACTTCTCCTACAATTTTGCATTTTGCCTGAGTTTAATGGGGGGACGATGCGGGCGAAGGAAGGGGCATGAGAGGTTTCTGAACTAGTTTTTGCTATCTACTGTATTTCTGCTGCATGGTTGTAGAGTCTGTGAAAGGTAGTGAAACAAAAAATCAACAAACGAAAGGATGTCAACAAACATGGAAATGTGGAGGGAATAACAAAAAAAGGTGCATAAAAAAAAGAACATGGCTGATTTCAAAACATGAAAACATCCTTGCACAAACAAAACAAAACTTCTAAGGTAGAATTCAACTTTACTGAAGAGAACTGAAAGCAAGATGGACACATTTTCTATGATTCAAATCAGAGTTTTGCAACACAACTCTTTGTAAAAGTATATGAGTTAATGCCCTTCTGGCTCTAAGCAGCCACTACATGTATAAATGTATATGGTTTGAAATATGTTTGCCAGGTCTGGACCATAACATTACAATGAAAAATATTACAAACAAAATGTTCTATGATTTTTTGTTTGTTTTTTGCTGTCCATACAGTATCAGATATTCAGCCAAACTACAACTATGGAAAGCCAACTGTTGGGACACTTTTACAACAACATTCCATTCCGCAATTAGAGCACAAGAAAAAGTGTCCATAAGCTGTAGTATAGAGAGAATTGCATTTCAAAAAGCATGAGTATTTGAAATGGGCTAACAGTGATTTTTCAATTCATGAAGCAACAAGCATTCAGAAATCAACAACTTTCACATTAGGGTGCTACAAACACTCAAATCCTCTTGATATAAAAAAAACAAGGAAAGAACAATATCATTAAGGTCACTTTTGCCAAAAGACAAAGAAACAAGCGACCAAACAAATAAACAAACATAAAAAACAAAAACAAAAAAATTCAATAGAGATCTAGTATGGTAAATGTAACTTTTTATTTGTTTTTGTAGCAACCGTGACCCCTCAAGTAAATCCAACGGGTACCAAAGAAAACATCACAACTTTTACATGTATTATTACTAAATTAAATCCATTTCATAACATTGTACTTACCTGCACATAGGCGTTGTCGTTCATTATATGATACTATCTGAGCTTTACTGAAAAATGCACTTCCTATACGACTATACGTGTATTTCCTCTCTTCCTTTTTTTATTTATTAACTTCCTGACCTTTCCTGTTTATTTCACCGCTTCTCCAAACCCCCCCCCCCCCCCCTCTCTCTCTCTCTTTCTCTCTCTGCTTTGCATCATCTTTTTAATAAAATGTTTTAAAACTATTTGAATGTTGTACAACAAGCCCATGAAAGATGACCTGTTTATTCTATTTTAGGAAGAGATTTGATTTGTTTATCATACAATCATTCCATATACAGGTTGTATACATGAATTTAGGATATTTTGTTTTCACTACATAACTCAACAAAGAGGGTAACAATGGAAAGATATAATCTTTTTAAATAGCAAACATGGAGTAACTGTTTTGTCTCTGGTGTTTTGGGGTGCAAAAATGTAAATATTTTACAAGGGTAAAAATGACATTTCTGCTTGGATGAAAGAAAAAAAATGGGAAAAAAAGTTTGTTGCTCTTAAAATTATAAACAGTGGCCATTTTTACTTCCTTTTTTTTTCCACCACAGCTCTTGTGCAAGCATATGGGAAATGGCAAAACAAACACAACATCTACACATTCCCTATTCATTTGTAAATATTCATAAATGAATGATACACGCCAATAAAACTAAAACAACAACATTTGATCCTGCCAATCAATGTATTCAGTTTCAAGGCATGACTAGACCAGCAAATTTGTGTGAAAAAGTACATTAGAGTTGAAGCACTATTTTCTAAACTATAATTTCGAGCAGGTGTACAGATACTCAATATACTCAACACAGTATACGGTTACACACAAGCAAAGATATCATTTGAATCCACCATTGAACAAGCAGATTTTAACAGGTGTACGTACATGATGCTGCAAAACGAGTGAAAAAGAGCACTAACATCAATAGCCAAGAATAAGATCTGTACAAAATTCTGTACATAATCCTTTATTATAGAAAATAAATATATTTTGCTTTATTGTGGAATGTGGGTGACGATGTACATAAGTAAATATTGGTAGAATGATGATGTCTTTACTTAAGTGATGATAACTTGATAGATAAATGGTGCAATGACTAAAACATAATAGGTGCAGCAGGCAAATGTACATGTACAGGCTTTAACTTATGAAGTGAATGTGCAAATACGTTTTCTACCAATTTCATGGCTCTCAGCAAGCTACAATTACAATGTACATGTATTACCTGTACCGTACTCTCCCAGAAAATACTAAATCTAGGAAAAAAAACTGAATACAAATATTTTCAAAATGAAAAAGAACTTGCAGCCAAACTTGGTACTTTTCTTTGACAAGAATGCAGATAATACCTACAGTAATGTTACCCCTCCCATTCTTTTCTGATACCATGTACTCAATTTTTTCCCTCACAAATTTCTCTTCCATTCTTCCTCTCTAGTAGTTAGCTGTGGCCTATGGGGGGGGGGGGGGGCGTAAGGGGAATAGGGGGGGGGGGGCTATTTTGACTAACTGCCTATAAAGAATCCATGTGTGTGTGCTCTACATGTACAGTGTAGTACCCCCATCCCTACCCCACATCTCCAGCTTGTCAGAGAATTGCTTCTCTAAAGTGATAACCTTTTTGTTTGTAGCAGTAGCCATCCCCTCCCCCTCCCCTAGTAAATTCTTTGATCCATCACTGATAATGCATACCCCCAAAACATGAGTTATTTATCTCTTTGTCTCGAGATACTATCCTTCAATACTATATTATCTACTCCATTGCCTTTCTACACACATACGATGAGGATTCATCATCATTGTTGATTATGATACAGCACCAATGTACAAAATTCACCAATAGATGGCAGCACTTCAAACTGACTGCAGGCCACAATGAAGCAAGTTCAATAACAATGGTGCTGCTAAGGGTTCATGAACTTCATGCATTGTGCAACACGACATCCATTGTATGACACTTTTCCTCACTAAATTGTGCATACTTACTAAGAACATTAGAATGTAAAATTGTGAGTATTCAAATATATAGTGTAAAAAGGAGAGGTCAAAGAGAGAGAATAGCTTGGGAATGCATTAAATGTGTATAAAACTTTAGCACTTTCCTCTTCCTCAAAACATGTAGGCCCATGCTCTTTGTTCATTTAAAAAAACTTCTTGAATAAAACATCAAGCTTTTTCATTGTACAATTTTAATAGGGGGAAGACACACAATTTATTCACAGAGCAATTTGTGGAAAAGCAAAATTACCTTACAATAATTTTTCAAATTACACAGAAATATTTGTCCCATCTGACAATGTTTGTGATTTGTGATCAATACGAATAAGAATTGTTCCCCCAAATTACTTTTTGCACACCATTTTTATACTGTAATTGGAGAATGTTTCCATTTTTTAATATGTAGATTTCTACATCTCAGCAAAATTCTACTCGTACCAGGTGCAAACGATTCTGATTGTGAATTACAGGACTCTTGTCTCTTTCATTGACTTCAAATAGTGTACCAAGTCCGGTGGTGACCAGGACAAATGGGCGCTCAAGATCCAAGTCCAGAACCCCACATGTTATAATTTCTATATTGGGCTCAGTGCGCATACATGTATAATTTAGGCACAACCACCCCCCCTCCCCCCGACAACCAACGAAAATAGTGTGGAGCCCTGAGGCCGAGTAATATAACAACTCAATTAAATTCTTATGATATCATCAACATCAACCACATGACATAGACTATAGTCTATGCAAACTAGCAACTTTTGCGATTACATTTATTCATCATTCCCACTTCACACTCCTTCCCCAATTGACATTTATTTAGATCTATATCTATTTTTTATTTTATTGACATTCACAATAACAATTAAAACATGCCTGAAACTGAAAGCGGAAAAAGGGCTTGAAGTTTGCATCAGAATATAACATTAACATTGTGTTAGCGTTACACTTGCACATTATAGTTTTTATTACTAATTAAGTAGTCTAGATCTAGACCTAGTTTGAGAGAGAGTCACCCTTAAAATTAAATGAATCACTGGCGTAGATGCTTAGATAACGACGTCATTGCATGAGCACCGCATGATTAACAGCTGACGGGAAGAAAGAGAATTCGTACCACGCTTTTCGTCCCATGTTGATCAAGTGTACATGCAGCATGCAGCGCAACTATACCGTACTGCACTGCACTAGACATGTACCGGTGTTCGTCCAGTACCAGTGCCATTGGCGCAGTGGTTTTATCCATCTCACTTCGAAATCAAAATACATTACATATTCATAATAACTTAAATTAAACCATGATGTCTACTTACGACAGAGTTATGAGAGATAAGAACGGTAGTCAATTTTCCTTTGGTTTTGAAAACTTGGTAAATGACGTCTTTTGTGTTATTGAATTCAGTGCAACCGGCCGGCGATCTATATCTACGATAAATGTGTATCACGAACGCGCACATGTGTTGTAGTACGTGTGCGCAAAACCTAGCTGATATGGCCAAAGCTAAGAGATACGGCTAGTGCAGTAGTGCATGCTATAAAGGAGAGTGCATGTGGAGTTCGATGAGTTTTATGCAAATTTGCGCTGTTATATCCGTGTATAATTGCCAACAAGTCACCAAAGTCTCATTATTCACATTACATTACATAACATATCATTGATTCGAATCTTATCTTATGACCCATTTATCAAAATGGGACATACTCTCTGACAACCAGCATGCTTTCAGAAAGGCAAGATCTTGTGAAACTCAGCTTCTCTTGACAACTCATGATCTTACAAAGCCAGTAATAGTATTGATACTGGACTGACAAGGGATGTAGCTATACTGGATTTTTCGAAGGCCTTCGATGTGATGCCGCATCATAGCCTTCTCACTAAACTGGACTTCTACGGGATTAGATCCAAAAAGTGGATATCATCCTTCCTTACTAAGAGATCCCAGAGGGTCATGATTAACGGCGAGTGTTCTGACTGGGTTCCCGTCCTTAGTGGGACTCCACAGGGTACGGTCCTCGGGCCTCATCTCTTCCTCCTTCATATCAATGATATTGATAATGGTGTGAAGAGTACTACCAGACTCTTTGCGGATGATTGCTTAATCTACAACACCATAAGATCTACAAAGGATGAGGAAATACTGCAAACGGATCTTAACACCTTGGTCAACTGGGCCAATACCTGGGGAATGACTTTCAACCCGAGCAAATGCACAACTATGCGAGTCACGAGGAGCAGGAAACCAAACAGAACATCCTACCAGATGATGGGAGTCAATCTCGAAGAAACCACACACACCAGATACTTGGGTATAATCATACAAAATGATATGAGATGGAACAAGCAGGTTGAAAATTCAAGAAGTAAGGCCATGAAAGTAGTCATGCAACTTCTTGAAAAGGAACTTCTATCAATCCTCAACAAAAACAAAGGAGAAGCTGTATTCTATGCTAGTTAAACCTCATCTTAACTATGCTTCTTCAGCCTGGGATCCATATACGAGCACCAACATCAGCAACATTGAGAGAGTCCAGAATGCAGCAGCTAGATTCGTCAAAAACACTTATACAAGATATTCAAGTGTCACTGCTTTGAAGGACTCAATGGGTTGGATCCCCCTCCAGGAGGAAAGACGGAAGTCTCGTATCACCAGTCCTGTTTGTACAAAATGATTCACGACTTGATGGACATCAACTACAAGAATTACATCTCACCCAAGATAGAACGAACAAGACGGGGCCATGACCAAAGTCAGGACGGACGCATACGCTTACTCATTCTTCCCAAGGACAGTTAAGGACTGGAACAGTCTTTCTCCCTCAATTGTAGCCCAACCTTCCTTAAATACTTTGAAATCTGCGCTTAAAACCAACTTAAAACCAGCACCTTAAGTTGGTGGCCGCACACAACTACACACCTCCAGTTTAAGCACCTTTACGGCGTCTTTTGGAGGAATCCTACCAAGTACCAAGTCAAGAAAGGTCTTTTGAAAACAGGGCACATGGGGCAAATACCCTCTAGGCTCTACCCCAATATTTTTAATCAACTTTAGCCCCCATTGGCCTCTTCACAAGTTGAAGAAAAGAAAGGGAAAAATGCAATATTAATATAGACCTACACTGTATATATTTAATATAAACACACACACTCCATTCAACACTCAGCAAAAAAGAAAGAGTTAATCCATTCCACCTCCCTGATTGTACACTCTTTAATGTTCAAAGTTTTCATACAAACCTCAATGAAATACAGGCACGTAGCCAGAGGGGCGGAAGGATGGTCCCCCCCCCCCCCCCCAGAAAGAAAAAAAACGCCAGCCCAAGAAGAGAGAGAGAGAGAGAGAGAGAGAGAGAGAGAGAAACGTAAGAGGACGTAGGAAGGAAAATGAGCAGTCAAAAAAACATTTTTGATAATTTAGACCGTTAAGAGTCGATAACAGTACAATGAGTCGTCTCTTTCCAGGCATATGCTCCTGGACTAGTGGAATGAGCTTCCACTGTTTTATTCGTTTATCACCTTCGCTTAATGGCTTCCGAAAATGTCTCAAGTTCTTTAACAGTTAGTTTGTAAGAGCGCTTTAGAAATGACTTTATTATATTGTATCGAATTCTTTCTCTAATAATTTAATGAAACGTCAAAGCTTCTGCGCTTTGCGCGGGAGGGGGGAACTTGAATTCAGACAAGGATTAAGAGTCGAGAACGGTAAAACGAATCGTCTTCTTTCTCTAATAATTCAATTAAACGTCGCTCGCTTTGCGCGGGATGGAGACAACAGTTACTGAAGAGTTGAGAACGGTACAACGAATGGTCTTCTTCCTCTTATAATGGAAACAACAAAGTTTCCGTGCTTCACCCAGGAGGGGGACCCCCCCCCCTTGCACCCTCCACCTTTAGGGAGCGCGTTTAGCGCGCTCTGTTAGTGATTCGCACGCTTTACGTGCTCACTACCCCCCCCCCCCCCCCCCGACATAAAATTCGAGGTACGCGCTTGAATGCTTGATGAAATATGGTTATATTAAATTGTATAAGCTACCAATTTTTTTTTTGAAACGTTCGCGCTTTGATGTGCATATTCATGTAACCGTTCAAAGATCTGGGCCCCGTCTTATAAAGAGTCCTCCAATCAATCGCATGTTTGCAGTAGTCTCCTATCTCTTTAATAGTCACTGAGTTCTTGTTTCAGAACACAAATGTCTTCAAAGTGCATGGTTATTGCTTTTATACTTATTTATGACATTTCTAGTGCCCTTTTAGGACCTCAAATTGCTATGAAGGTAATTTTAGACCCCAAAATGTGTGAAATTTACCCAATACGATCATACCAATTCAGCCCCGCTTTCAAAAATTATGGTGACCGTAATTAATAAATGAATTAATAATAACAATACACGGACCGCCTGGTTTTCTGCGACATAAGGCGCTATTTCGTTTTTCAACGGCTAGTTCAAATTATCGAATATTAATTTTGTTGGGCACCACAAATATTAGAAATGTTTATATTTATGAATATTTCAGCCGTTTCTGAACCGATTTCGATCAAACAAAGATGATTTTGTCATTTAAATATTTCCTTTCAAATTTGACACTCAGTTTTTCTTTATCTCACCAAAAAAATATTTTGTGTAGCGCCTTCTGCAACAAAACTCAACTATCCCTTTATCTTATGTATATACATAGTTGTGATTGATATCAATCACAAATATAAGTTGCGCTTGATATCAACTCTTTATAAGATGGGGCCCTGAAGGAAAAATATAGAGCAGGTAGCTACTTAAATGTTAATGAACACATGCATCTGTAAGACATTTTTGTTCAACAATGAAAACAAAGAAGGAGAAACAAGGAGGAAAACTTAGCTATGGATGTCAACTTTAGTATCGGGACTGCGTGGTTTTGCCAAGCACAGTCAAGATTCTCATTTTCACCCAAGATCGTTGACTAGCCATAAGTAATACCTCCAGTGCTCATCGATATAGAAAGGCCAGATGCCCCATGTTTGCAATTTTTCTTTCAGAGACTAAGTAATTGTTTAAAAAAATTGGTTAAAGGTACTATGTCCCATTTGCAGGCCCAAAAAATGAAAAAGTTAAATTCCAACTGCATTTGAAAGATAATACTAATTTAGAACTTCCCTAAAAAAAAAGGTGAGGCTTGAAAATGTCTTCAAGTGGGAAAATAACGACTATTAGTTGTCAAATCGACTTTAGGGCTATAGAGCCCAAAAGTAATAGTCTTGATTTTCAGACAATTGTACCGAATGGTCATACGTTTTATGCTGCGCAAAGATTCAATCAGTTTAATCTTGGCCATCACAAGAAGCGGGTTATTGATGTAGACAAATGATGTACCCTTTACAACTCTTTTCATGTATGTTATTACCAAAGAAGAAAAAAAGCCAGTCAGTCACTCAATAGTGTTTGACAGTGAAGTCTAGCAAATAAACGGGTTTCCTTGCATAATTTGAATATGAGGACACTGCTAACGTTTAAATTTCACTGATAGGACATACATGACATATTCATAATTCCTGCAAAGTTCTACAGAATTTGAGGTTGACTGCAAAAGGGACATAGTACCTTTAATGTTTGCTCATGCATGAATGGTACGACTCCTTTGCTGATCATTTCAAAGAGGATAAATGTATGATTATTGTGATGATTATAATTATGAAAGGTAAGTTTATATTAAATATTTTTTTGGAAATCTGAACTATAGATAGTGTCCACTTTCTTTTTTTGCTGTGGATATACAGTGCGTCCCAGAAAAAACGAAACCGAGAATTATCGATGTTTTATCATAACTTAATTACAATTATAATTAATAAGTTACACATATTTGTAAAATTTAGATCCTGCTCTTTCATTTGATGCAACTAACATGATGCACATTTCATGCATGAGTGATTACAACAAATTGAAGAAGGGTACCAAAAGGTCAATTGGCGAACGGTATCTGAATTTCAAGGAGAAAGTTTATTTTATGCCCTTCATATGGCACCTCAATCAGGAAAAATGAGCCAGGAATAACAAAGATTAAATGTTTAAAGTAATGCTTGTATTTCCATAATTTTATTAAACGAATTCGTTTAATAACTGACCTCTGAAAACTAAAGTTATGTATGATTTATCAATGGCCTCGCTATGATGCGAATGTTTGAAACGGAGAGTGATAACTTTCGAACATTAATTTAATATACATTTAATTGATGTCATATATATTTTCCTGTGTCATGAATATGTTTTAATTTTGTATTGAATAAAATAATTAAGAAATGATTAAAAAGGAATACTGGCATTCCAAAAAGCGTAGGCCTACTAATGAATGGGTGTATACTAGTCTTATTTCCTGAATAGGGCCCGTCATTTAGAATGTTCAGAATTTCACTAAAATCCTTTTCAAATTAAAGTAGTTGATCCGTTTAACTTAAAGGTAATACAAAGTTCTGGTAAAATTTCAACAGGATTGGATTATGAAATTTAAATTTTGCATTACCATTGTGAAACCTAGTGTTAGAATAAGCAACTTTGAAAAAATTGGGCTCTAAAACGCCAAGGTTTCCGAGAAATTAAAATATCTAATTTATCGGTGCTCCCCATAAATTTCCAAATAGCGCCTACGGCCATACAATGGTATAGCTGCGACCATGAAAACCTCGGAATATGTTGTTCTGAAACATAATTTCCAAACGGAAATAGAAAATTGGTCGATTTTAGTCAAGAAATATTTTGTTGAAGCTAAAGTAATATCAATCTTGAGAGGGAGCTATATACAACATAAGAAGTTTTTTATTCACAATTTCATCACTTTAGATTCGACCGCGACAACGATCATTGGATACTGTAGGATCGGATATTCTTCCAATGGTTCTAGGACACCTACCCCTGGACAACTACCCCTTGGACAACCACCCCCTGGCACAACTACCCCGGACAACTATCCCCTAGGACAACTACCCCCTGGACAATTACCCCCGGAGAACTACCCCAGACAACTACCCCCTACGACAACCATCCTCTAGGACAACTACCCCCGGACAACTATTCTAGGGGGAAGTTGTCTGGGGGTAGTTGTCCGGGGGGTAGTTGTCTGGGGGTAGTTGTACGGGGGTAGTTGTCCTGGGAGTAGTTGTCCTAGAGGATGGTTGCCCTTGGGGTAGTTGTCCTAGGGGGTAGTTGTCCTAGGGGGTAGTTGACTGGGGTGGTTATCCGGGGGTGGATGTCCAGGGGGTAGGGAAACATTTTAAGATTTGTGAGGTAGAAGTGCGAAAATTACATCTTATACAGAGGAAAAAACCCAATACTGACGGGGTTATAAGCACATTCTCATAACGAAAGACTGAAAAGTCCTTTGATAAGTTACATCATCTATAAATGCGAGCGAACGAGCTTTCGGGGAAATTGATCACAGTCGCTTGAAATTAGGGGCGTGTTTAATGATGAGAGGAAAAAGGGCACGTGTCAAAGTATAAAGGGTAATTATCAGAGGTGAAAATGGGGCACTTCTTACACCTGAAAAGAGGTACTCACCAGGGATTAATAAAAAGGCACTTATGAGAATGGGAAATGGGAATAATTATGTCGACGGAAAAGGGGCACCCATCAGATTTTTATAGGGGCATTTATAAGAGGTGAACATGGGCATTTATGAAAAGAGGATAGATCCCGTATTAGTAAGGAAAAGGGGCACGTATCAAAGGAAAAAAAATAGACTTGAAAAGGGCACTGACCAGACAAGAAAAGGGGCACTTATGATAAAGAAAAATGTACATTTGTTCAAAGAAAAAGGGCATCGATCAGATTTTAATAGGGGCATTTATCTGAGCTTTAAGGAGAAGGGAGAAGTGGCTCTTCTTAAAAAGAAAAAAAAGGCACATATTCAAATAAACGGGGTACTTATAAGAGATAAAAAGGGGTAATTATGAGAAGGGGAAGGGGCACTTATAAGAAGTAAATTTATTTGAAAGAAAGAGGGGCACGTGTCCAAATAAAAGGGGCAGGTATTAGAGATGAAGAGAGCACCTATCGGCAGGGGAAGGGGCACTTGTCTAACTAAAACGAGCATCTCTCAGATTTGAATAGGGGCAATTATCGGAGGTGAAGGGAACACTTATCTGAAGTGAAAAGGGGCACTTCTCGTCCCTGAAAAGGGGCACTTACTAGAGATTAAAAGGGGCACATACATGTAAGAGAATTAAAAATTGGTCAATTATTGCAAAGGAAAATGGGGGCGCGTGTCATAATAAAAGGGGCACTTATCAAAGGTGAAAAGGGGAAGGGCACTTTTACAAAGGAAAATTGGGCACTTCTTACAGAGTTAAAGCGGCGCTTTTCCTCTGTAAAATTGGGCACTTTTGGGGTACTTGAAAAAGTTGGGCATTGTGTCCTCCCTGCCCCCCCCCCAACCAATCATAAGAGATGATTGTTTTAGATATGAGATCACTAGTCTTTGCGAAACCATGCAGTAGCTGCGCGATCACAGATGGAACTCAATGTGCACGGTGGCTGCACGGAGCGTATTTCACTTGTTGCCCTCTGTTGTTCAATTTTCCAAATGTCAGTAAAGCATTATCATTTTAGAAAGTGGGACAATTTAGAATAGCTTCGTGCAGAATAAATAAAATAAGGAAGGCGAATAGAAGCAATGAAATGGACATGGCTGATATAATGGTCGAGATTCCCACAAAACGTAGGCATGTTTTAAGTGGGTGTTTGTGTGGGTGTCTGTGCACGTGTGTGTATGTGTGTATGTAAGTATTCCCCCCCTCTTAAATGTCTTTTTATGTTCATGCCTTCTTCATGCATGCATGTTTCCAGGGGCGTCGCCAAAGGGGGGTGTGGGGGGTGCGACACCCCTCCACCTGTCAGGATATTGTCGGTAAAATTGCGCTGCCGTCGGGAAAAAAGAGAAAAGGGGGAGGGAAAAAAAGAGAGGGAAAGGGAAAGAAAAGAAAAAGAAAAGGAAAAGAAAAGAAAGAAAGGAAAAGAAAGGAAAAGAAAGGAAAGAAAAGAGAAGAAAGAAAGAGAAAAAAGAAAAAGAGGGAGGAGAGGAAAGAAAGGAAAAGAAAGAAAAGGGAAAAGACAAAGAAAAAAATATTAGGTACGACGAATCGTCTTCCTTTCTCTATATTGTGATGAAACGCCCAAAAAAAATCCGCGCTTGGCGCGGAAGGGGAAAACTGAATTCAGACAATAATTATTGGGGCTTATTAAGAGTCGAAAACGGTACAACGAATCATCTTCTTTCTCTAATAATTTAATGAAACGTCAACATTTTCGCGCTTCGAGCGGGAGGGGGAAGTTTAATTCAGACAAGGATTAAGAGCCGAGCACGGTTCAACGAATCGTCTACTTTCTCTAATAATTTAATGAAACGCCAAACCCTCCGCGCTTTGCGCGGAAGGGAGGCAACTGAATTCAGATAAGGATTTGATTTGATATGGTTTATTGATTAAAAACATTCAAATAGCAGCCAGAGGCTGAAACAAATTGAATTTACAAAAGATACATACAAAAGCATAACATACTCATATAAATGGCAATTCGCAATAAATAATTAAGGATATGATAAAAGAAAAGAAGAGAAACAAGAGAAGAGATTGAAACGGATGACTAAAGTATAATTGAAGGAGAACGATCGCGTAGCAGAAGGCAATAAGACAAAGTTAACATAACTTATAGAAGGACTGGTAAGACATAACAGAGAGGGGAGAGAGAGAGAGAGAGGGGGGGGGGGGGGGGGTAGAGAAATGAGAAAGAGAAGCTGGCGAGGAGACTACACAATAAAAGGGACAGATAAATAGGCTAAAATGGAGTCGAAATGGAGTCGAAAACAGTACACCAAATAGGGCTTATTAAGAGTCGAAAACGGTACAAACGAATCGTCTTCTTTCTCTAATAATTTAATGAAACGTCAAAGCTTCCGCGCTTCGCGCGAGAGGGGGAAACGGAATTCAGACAATTAGGGCTTATTAAGAGTCGAAGACAGTACAACGAATTGTCTTCTTTCTCTAATAATTTAATGAAACTTCAAAACTTCCGCGCTTTGGGCGAGAGGAGGAGAAACTGAATTCAGACAAGGATTAACAGTCGAGAACGGTACAGCAAATCGTCTTCTTTCTCTAATATTTTAAGAAAACGTTAAAGCTTCCGCGCTTCGCGCTAAAGGGGGGAACTGAATTCAGACAATTAGGGCTTATTAAGAGTCGAAAACGGTACAACGAATCGTCTTCTTTCTCTAATAATTTAATGAAACGTCAAAACTTCCGCGCTTTGCGCGGGGAGGGGGAAGCTTTATTTAGACAAGGATTAAGAGTCGAGCACGGTTTAACGAATCGTCTACTTTCTCTAATAATTTAATGATACGTAAAAACCTCCGCGCTTTGCGCGGAAGGGGGACAACTGAATTCAGATAAGGGTTAAGAGTCGAAAACAGTACACCAAATAGGGCTTCTTAAGAGTCGAAAACGGTACAAACGAATTGTCTTCTTTCTCTAATAATTTTATGGAACGTCAAAGCTTCCGCGCTTCGCGCGAGAGGGGGAAACTGAATTCAGATGAATATAGGGAGTAATAAGAGTCGAAAACGGTACGACGAATCGTCTTCCTTTCTCTATATTGTGATGAAACGTCCGAGCTTCGCGCGGAGGGGAAAGCTTCATTCAGACAAGGATTAAGAGTCGAGCAAGGTTTGTAAACGTGTACTTTCTCTAATAATTTAATGGAACGCCAAAACTTCCGAGCGAAGGAACTGAATTCAGAAAAGGATTAACAGTAGAGAACAGTACAGCAAATCGTCTTCTTTTCATAATAATTTGATGAAACGTCAAAGCTTTCGCGCGGGAGGGGGGGGGGGCTCCATTTAGACAAGGATTAACAGTCGGGAAAGGTACAATAAATCGTCTTCTTTCCTAATAATTTAGAGGCCTATCACCCACCCGCTCACTACCGCCCTCCATAAAATAAGATCCTAGCTCCGCGCCTGCAATAAAATATATCAGCTATGATGCTGACTAAATTGACGAAATAATTCGTATATTTATGTCGTCGAGGAAAATGACCATTTGCGCATATGCAAGTACTATAGATAGTCCATAGGAAAAACAATTAAGCCTTCGTCCCCGGATTTATAGGGTTAAATTTGTTGATATTGGACATTTAATGTTGTCGGTAATTGGTCGCTAGTTTTGTCGGTAATCGTTGGCCTCTACACCCCCCCCAATGAAAAAGGTTTAGCGACGCCCCTGCATGTTTCATGCTTTATTTGATGTAAATAGTAAAAGTTCATTTGTATTATTTAGATGTGAATGTAAAATCATATTCTATATAATAATATTAACATGCAGATTATTTTATGTATTGATTTTGTTATTGTTTGTGAAAAGCAATGGAGAAAATAAAATATCATTGAAAACAAAAAATTAGTTTAGTGGTGGTTATTTTACCAGATCGCTAAGAAAGCATAAGAAAGCATAAGTAAGCAACCAAGGACCGACGGCTTTAGGTCCTCTCCGAGGGACATTGCAATGAGAAGTAATGCCTTATTGGAAGAGAATACTTGTTTAATAAGATAAAACTTATTTGGCTGCAGTCGCATCAAAAGCATATTCTATTCGCACATTAATTGATGTGCAAAATAATTTTGCCATATTATATTGACCTGACAGAAAACAGTGGCAGATCGGGGAAAGGAGGGGTGATCATTAAATAGTTTTTATAGTATTATTATTATTATTATTATAACTTTTTTTTTTTTTTTTTGCTCTTCACGGTTTCACAGCATATTTACAGTCCAGATTTTAGAAGTAGAACCATGTACTCTGTGCTCATCTAAATTAATCATAGACCTAAGTCATGATGTAATAATACCCAAGGTCAAATATAATTTAATTCCCTTTCTGTGACTGTATGGAATATAATAATAATAGCCTTGTCATAATACTCTTTGATTAGAATGCTGGATGATAAATTCTGTCAAAGTATTACTAGTACTGGACTAGTTTACCTTTTCTCATGAGTTTGTATAGTACAACAAAATCTGCTGTTATTGATAGACATGCACTCATGACAAAGTAAATTTAGGGATAGAGAATATCACATCATTAGGATAACTACCACTACCACAATGATTGTAATGACTATCATTGTCACTATTATCATCCTCTTCATAATCAGGCATCTCCATCACCATTATCGTCAGCAGCATCACTATCATCCTTTTCAAGTACACCACTAATGTCATTATGTTGTCTTTATCATCATCATCATCATCAAGAACATTATCACCAGGATAATTATCAGCAAATAAATGTTTAAGAACATCAGACTTCAAAACATCTTCAGGCTTGACACTGGGGGCTGAAAAGGGGGCTTTGTATGAATACATAATACCAACATTAAAACCACCACCACTACCATCACCATCACCAACACTATCACTACCATCACCAACACTATCATAACCACCATCACCACTACCACCACAAACCAACTACCACTACGACAACCGCCACCATCACTTCTACTACCACAACTCCTACAACCCGATATGTTATCATAATCCACCATCGCAACAATTATCTACTTCTTAATCAACATCATCATCATCGTGTTTAAAAGTATAAGAAATAATAAATAATTTTCATCTTTATCATCACCACCATCATCATCATCATTACCATCAGCATCATCAACCAAAATTATCATCATCTTGCATGTAATTACTATCAGAATTATTAAGATCAAGAAAAGTGACACAGAGAATTTTAAAGACACAATTGCACTAAAGTTAAACAACTTTTATTACATTCTTGTACTGTGTGTATAACAAGACTGTCATATTTCCATTCAGACATGCAAAACATGTGATACTTAACATTTCATCAGATGCATACTAATATTTCTCCATGGCAATAGCTATAATGCAATCATTTTATTTAAATATATAAGATTGAGCAGAATAATTTTCCATTCTCAGATTTTGCACAGTAATGCAATATAAAAGTTCACATTATACCAAAATTCTTTTGAAGTGATAATTCCAGGTTCTCGTACAGGCCTATGACAGCTTAGGCCATTATGGTGAAATATCAAATGAAGGTTCATTCATAATAATTGAGAATCATTTATTGCGTACTGTCAAAGTTTGTTTTAATTCAATATGGAGTTGGCTAAATTTGGCAATGAATGACTCATAATTTTTTTTTGAGTTTTCAAGCAATTTTTTTTCTTCAAATTCATGTTGTATTTCTCTTTAGTATGGGAGGCATAACGTACTGTAATGCAATTATCATGATCTAATCCAAGACTTAATGTTATGAGAAATAGAATAATGAGATTTCATGATTAATTTTCAATATTATCAGAATTCTGTTTTGTAACAGTCATGGCATGGTGAGACCTATTATATGCTATGGAAAAAACAACGATCATGATTCCAAGTTTACAAAGACTCTGACAAGTTCTTCGTACTGTACATCCAAACACACATATATTACAAAATACAAGAATGTACAAACATATATATACCACTACAATACTCATGCAGAAGCAAATAACATATTGAAAAATATTCATATTTATATATAATATATATATACTGTCTCTGTCTCTATATTTATTAACTAAGAAATTGTGTCCTACTCTCATTTTGTATAGTTAATTTTTTTTTATGATGAACGATTTGCAGCTCAAAAGGAATTTAATAATTACAGTTTTGTTATGGTTATTATGTTGGACAGGATTGTGGCATCTGGCCACTTGAGAGCAAGACTTTCATTTAATCTTCCATTTTGTTATGAACCTGTACTTTCTGAAAGAAATACAATCACTTTAAAAAGCATACTTGTTTAAGTTTTAAATAGTACAGATTTTGTACATATATCAACCTCCACAATGATAGCTGATATCACGGATGTCATACTTTAATTTTGCATAACTAGATAAATAGAGAAATATGGCAAACTCTTTTTATTTTCTCTGTGGGTAGTAAGTTCAATATTACTGAATACTTTAAAGGTTTTCCATCATATTTTATGAATTGTATACCATATCATGACTGAATAGTTTTGTTTGATAATGGATACTTATGATTATAAGAGACAAGTGAGGAGTTTTGTAGCAGTAAAAATATAAATGACATTGACAAATGCATAATGCACTACCATGAATACATATGCAGCTAAAAACTTTGTATTTTTGTACATAAAGTTTTTAATAAATATAAGATATAAGAAGAGAGATAGAGAGAACACGCAGATAAATTATTCACAAATAAATTGCTCAAAACAACTTGGCACTTGGGAGCTCATAAATACAACATACAAAAGAAACATTGATTTTTCCTTCATTTCATTCATAAACCATACAATGAGTTGTAAATATTACATGTTTATACTTGAAGGAAAAAACAAAGCACATAATATAAAATCTATCAATTAATATAAAATTGATAACCAGTAATTTACCTAAAAATATGTGATGCAAACAAATTGCAATTTAATTTTTTTGGTTTTTTGAAAAATAGTTTTTGTTTTATAATTTTCTTGAAAATGCAAAACTAACTGACTAAAAATGAATACACAAACGAAATATTCAGACTTGTGTTCAAATATTTTTGGTATCATTTTGAAATCAATTTTTTTTAGTTTCAAACAATCCATGCATGAAGGTGTTTTGATCAGTGTTGTTTAGTTAAAGTTCATTGACCCCATCTGTGAACTCCCAAATTACTCTTGCTATGATATTCGTCTATGAATACAAACCATTTCAATGAATCCCATTGTATGACAGTGTTTTCAAGTACATATGAAACATATATATAGTAAAATCATTTTTGTTATGTTTTCTTCAGATATAAGAACAAAATCAAAACAATGCCATGCATATTTTTTTTAAAGTACAGCAAGAAAACATCCTATAGAAGAACAATCTCATATAAAATTACATTGATATAGAATCATGCAATATTTTTTTTGTGGAGGGGGTTATACTTACAGGTCAAAATTTCTATATTTTGTATGAAATGAAAAAGAAAGTCCACTCCTAAAAAACCCACTAGAATATACATAGCCTCTTTATAACTGCCTCATACCACTGTACTTCACAGTTGGTTTGCTTGCTTTCTTGGTGTTTGTTACTCTTGTTTCAAAATGTTCAACATTTATAGAAAAAGTTGACATGCAAAACAATACAACAGAGTCTATAAGCCTGGCCCCACAATCAGGTAACCCCTGCTAGAGTTGTGGAGATCATATAATTTATGCATCAACAGGTACAGTAAAACCTGCTCTAGTGACCACCTGCATAGAAAGACCACATTTTCTGTTCCCCTTGAATAGGTAGAGTTTATATAGAAACGACCTTCTAATGAAGACTGCTTTTCTTGTCTCCCTTGAGCGGTCTTTATAGACAGATTTCACTGTACCTGTCTTAAAAAAGAGTACATACATGTACTTAAAGGGGCTGTACACTGCAGAGAGAGAGATATTGCATGAATATGTGGGATCAGGCTCTGTAGTTTGTCCAATCTGAGTTTCATACTGTTCAAACACAATTCATTGTCGAAAGGCTAGATAACAATGGCTATTAAACATGAACATCGACAAGCCTATCCACACAAGATATCATCAACATAAGACATATTCCTCTTAAAAATTCATCACTCACTTTAATACACAAAAATAATGAAAATTCTCTTCAATTATCCTAGAAAATACCTGCAATACTATCAATAAATACTAAGATGAATTTTCATCAATTGTAAATTTCATAAAAACTGTACAGATTTGAGAGCATTAAAAAATGTGCTTCAAAATTTATTTCATTTACAGAATCAAGGCAATTAAATTCATTCCATATCAAATCTCAAATTCATTAAAATTCATTAAAATCCATTCACTTGGTTGTGCTCCTTTAAAAGGTGCCAAATATTTTTAAAAAGGATGATAAAACATCCTTTGCTCACGATGTAGCATGATTATTTCAAAATTTAGAACTGCTGACCTTTTTGATCTACATAGGTATTCATTTTTCATTTTTAATGAAATCAATTGTATGGATTTTTTCAAAAATAAGATGATATACAGCATGCTATGAGACCCAATTCATGCATGCATTGCATTGACTGGCTCCCTCTGTAGTCCATTATTACAGAAGCAGAGTTTATCAGCACCATTCTCTATGCAGGAAGTCCTCCTCTTTGCGCCGGCCCCTCTCTATCCTCGTCTGCTCAAGGCGTCTTGATCGATGTTTTGGAGGAGGAGCCTAGCATCACCTTGGTAACGAAGCTAACGATGGCAGAGGCGGGCTGTTCGACCTCCCAATCGGCGAAGAGATGGCACTGGTTGTCTGTCAGGCTGCCTGGTTTACGGGCAACGAATCCAAAGATTCTGCAGAACAAAGACAAGGAGAAAGGGGGGGTTAATAAAAAGTTAAATACCTCAGACAACTCTTGGGATAAAAACATTCTACAAAAGAACTTCTTCAACGGAGCATAACAATAGTAAAAGGCAAGCATTAATTCCTACACAGCTATAAACTCAAATCATACTTGGGATAGAAATATTGAATTCTGGTAATCCTAGGTAATAAATGAAAATAAGTTCTCACAGAAGCAAACAATATCTGGTACCAGTACATACTTAAAATTAATGTTCAAGACTATGGATAACAGAAATCTGCTATGATCATGGCAAAAAACTATAATAACTGGGTAAAGAGAAAGGAGAGATAAGAGAAGAGAGCTATTTGTCTTGACTTATGTTGTCTCGTATGAGTTGTGGTTTTAGATTAAATGTGATTTCCATCATATTTTATTAACTGTTTTTTTTTTTTTAGATCCAGTGACCTATTTACTGCATGAAAATACTATAAGTTAAGTCAGTCTCTCTCAAAAATCCCTTTCATTTCCCAAGATTGGCTAAAAGATATGTATACAAAGGAATGCTCTCTGATAATAATTTGTACAAGCACAGTGTAAATGAAAATATTAATATAACATTTTGAATTAAAAAAAACTTACTTTGCTTCGGCAACTTCTTGCCCCTCTCTCCTTGGATATCTACAACGAAACAAAGAATAATTGGAGACGTTAAAATAGCTCACAGTAACAATGACTAAATTGGAAAAAATTGGTATCTTACAATAAATACACTGGGTGAAAAAAACTACTGAATTAAAAAAATACAATAGTAAGTGCTATTAATAAATGCAAATGTAACAATAAACAAGACATAAACAACATGACGAGACATCACAATTTATACTACAAATCAAGGTGCATACCATGGAAAATCATTCTGCAGCAGAATTTTTAAAGGATTACCTGTAAAGCATCCTAAAAGATGATTCATTAGACAATCAGTCAATTTCAAAATCATCAACTTTTTAATTTAAAAACGTGTGGGAGAGTGAAATCACTGAGTATCTAGACCCCTAAATGCAAATCTAATTTCAATTGACACTTATTTCCACCATCATCACAATATATACAAAGATAAAAGATGGAATATAATAGCAGAAAAAAATTACGTATAAATTGACATAGGAACATTCAGAATATAAAGAAACACCCCCTCCCAAAAAAACAAAAAAAAAAACCATAGTACAAATGGAAAATAGGGCATCCGTTAAAGCCAATAAGGCTCGACTATTGAATGCACCAGGCGTACAAGTAACAATAACATAGGCTACTGGAATAAAAAGGGATTGCATTTTGGTATGAGGGATGTGGTCTTGAAATAAGTCATGTATTATAAAAGAGAGAGCAGATGGTTTTGGTAAAGTCTTTTAAATGAATTGTTAAATCAAACAGACTGTTATAAAAGGTTTTGAATGACTTACTTTCTTGCGAGTGGGTCCATTCCACAGAACAGGATAGACTTGACAGGGTAGTGCTTTCTGAAGAATAACCTGCACAACAGAAGAAAAAAAACAAGTTCATTAAAACACATTCTTAGATAAATAGTAGTCTTTGTAATTCCTTTCCTTCCACAGGAAAATAAAAACACAAGGATGATTGAAAGATAAGAGATTGGAAATAGCGCTGAAAGCCCCATCTCTATATATGCATTTCTTTCGCTGGAAGAACAGAGCTCCAAGGACATGGACAGGAAGCGTAGCAGAAAGTCCACCTTCAATATTTACCGAGAGATTCCTGAGAGAAAGCGCAAGCTAGACCGCGATGAAGAGAAGCGCATCAAGAGTAGTTACAATCCAGGGGGGTAACGATCCGTTAATCTGGAAGCAGTGTACCGGTAGTATGGGTTTTTAAATCTTTTTAGCAATTCCATGAAGTGCTTTTCATAAACTAATTGACGTAGAACTGTCTATTTTTCTTGGTGACCTGCAATTTGCTCCTCTAGACTTTACTTCATCAAAGTTATAGGGTTTGAGTTCCAATTTGGTTTAAGGTTAGGTTTAGGGTCAGAGTTAGATACTGATATCATGTTTATCCAGGAATGTGGAGATTTCAGAATATTGACAGACACTTAAAGATTATTATGTTGTAGAACTATTCTCTTTTCTTGCAGGGAAGATAATTAGACGATGAGAAGACTTACTTTCTCTGCGTATCTGTGAGTGTGATGCCCTTTGAAGACACCTTGAAGTGGACGACGACAGGCTCAGGCTTCTTCTTGGCACTCAACGTCTTGGTCAAGCCTTCCCGGACAGATTCTGATCCGGTCAACGATTCCATGTCAACACTGTCGATGTACAACACTTTGCATGCTGGGAAGGGAAAGGAAAACAATGAATGTGAATATATTGGAAGTTTTATGAAGACAGACAAAAGTGTTGACCAATTGACCGAAAGAAAAAAGCTGCATTCATTAACTTGCAAGGGGTACTTTCATTAGTTTAGGAGCTATTTTCTTGATTCAAGGGGGGGGGGGGGGGGTGGATTGAGGGGCTCCTAAACCCCACCATCTTCCTGTTCTTCCGTTGGCCAGCATTCCTTCAGCATTCCTTCATTTTTTCCAACATCTCTTTATCAGTTACCCTTATTTCATCTTTTAACACCTTTTAAGGTCTATATCACTAACATAGACATTTCAATATCCTATGACCTCAACCGATTGATTAATTTTGCCACCATTATTTCAGAGTTTGTTGGACGAACCACAAATTCAGCTCCCCGGTACTTAACATGTTGGCTTAGAATTCCATTAATGACAGGAAAATCTACCCAGCTGAAGCTTAATTGATTTTCCCCACATGCTGCATTCTTGATATGCAATAAATCAATAAAGGTCATCAAAAATTGACCTGGTAATGGTTATTTTGTTAAACTTGTATGAAAATTTGTTGATTGTATTATTCTTAGGATTCAGTGGTAGAGTTCCTTTCAATTTTAAATGAAAAGTGCGGGGGAAATGAATACAACGTGTCAATTTTCTGAAAGTTTGACCTCTATATTAATCAAAATAATATTCTATAAATTTAAAGCAACAATTAATCAACACAAACTATGCATAGATGTGACAAGATGAATAACATTATCATTATTGGTTGCAATTGTATTATGCTTCATAGCATTTTAAGCACACATTGCAACCTACTTTTCTTTTCAGTGACTTCAATTAAAAGTCGTATTTTCAACCTGACCAAATGTTGTCAACAGCATGTGTTGGCAAGAGTTCAATAAACTTTATATGTCAGTGACTGTTCCATTGATCGTACCTGCTCCCTGAGTCAATAATGATGCTGCTGACTTGGGATCCAGAGTTGAGTCAGTGGCATCAGCGCCTGTTGAATCTGTATTCAGAGGGAGTGAGATAAAGAGAAAGAATAGCTTGAATTGTATTTCTCTGAATAAAGTATTTTGATCTACTAGTTCATATTTGACAGAAAGAAAATGTTATGTGTCTTTTTTTGTTGGCTCCATTTACTAGATGTATATAAGCTGAAATATACTGTAAGTTGAAAGTTTTGGTTATAAATAAAATGAATGAATGTGTGAAAGAAAAATTGAAAGGTATATGCAATTATACAAAAATATACATGGCAAGAATTGAAATAATGGATTGTTCCATTTAGAGCCAATGATAAAATAGCTCTGCACCCCCTCCCAGAGTTCCAGTATTTTCATTGGACTTGCATTACCTGGGTAGTGTACGTTTGCATCATTTTTTATCATAAATAGTTGTTAAATATTTCTGTCAATGAAAATGCAAAAACAGTGCTTCAGCTGCAGATAATCGATGAGCTTTAAATAATGCAAGTGCATGCCCAAAGCACCCATTGTTAATCTTCAAGAATCTTCCTGCACAAAAAGAAATTAGATTCCCAATCATATTCCCAATCTCTAGCCTGGTTTAATAGGGTTGTTTATGAGAAAGGAATATAACGAAGGAAGGATAAACAAATTAGGAATAATACTGATAGCTAAAAGTTAAAAAACCACCTAACTTTCTATATTTATACCATGAAAATTCAGCTACCCCCTTAAGGGAAGTTTGCTTATCGGTTACCTAATCTTAATCAGAGTCAAACACTTTGAGCAATCTTGGCTTTGGAACAGGTAGAGAAATTGAACGCAAGAGGAAGTATAAGACATCGAGGGACACTTTTGAGGGGGAAGTGCATGAACTTTGCTAGTTTTATCAACACAGCTCATAAACTTTATGACGTTATTAAAAAAAGTGTGGATGAATGCCAAAAAACAAAGCAACTTTGACGTGTGAGGGGTATATATACTGGTGATGCTACACAAAAATGTGGTACATATATGGACAACTTGAGTTGAAAAAAGATGTATAATTTTGAAATTGATATGAAAGAAATGATAAATATATTTGAATATTTGCGTTTGTGATAGGCATGATACAAACCTACATTACATATTGCATTTAAAACTTGTAGAGGAGTACGATTGTAAATAATGCCAATGTGTAGATTTGCTATGCTTTCACAGATACCCCAACATTTATTTGTTATTCCCAGATACCCTACCATTTGTTTCTATCAATCCGTGGATTGACTGATACATCACATGCTGCTGTTAGCTAGTGGCTCATTCTTGGCAGGTTGATGGCAAATTTCAGCCACAAAATTGTTGCAAGTCATGAAATAATGTACATCAAATTACATGTACTTTGAACAAAAAATTGAAATCATAAAGTAATTTTTTGCTGATGAAATTCATCACGAGCTATGTTGTTCGGCAAACACTGAATGTGGAAAACGCATCTATATTTAACAATTTCAACAAGATTTGTCTCTATTTTCTTAACAACATTTAACATCTAGCAAGTTACATTTTAGTTAAGATACATATAGTTTAGTACGCGGACAGTTTATACACAGAGGACGTCAAGAATAGATCTTATCTACAGGTTTATAAATGCATCTCCACATCAGATGGAAAGTGAGATTCACAGCAGGAAAATAAAAAGAGTTGCAAAGTATTATATATTAAACAGTCGTTTTACGGAAGTTGTTAAGTCAATCACAATAAAATACTAAATATTGTCTCGGTATGGTGTAAGTTTCCCACGGTTAATTTGAAAGAGAAATGGTAAATAATTTTGTTTGTCGGGATAACAGCACTTGTACAGATAGTCATGCCTGATTTCTTTTTCTAAATATGACTGTTATAAACCAAGTAAATACCACTAAACACCACCAGAAACAAAAGGATGATTTTGACCGCACAGATAGCTGGTAGCTCTTTGAAACATTTACGGAACAATCATCATTTATTGGTTATCTATGGCAGGTTGAATCTCTTTGACATTGTTTACCACAAATCTGGAATGTTTGCGTGACTGAAAATTCACAAATATATCACTTTTGGGGAGAATTAATCCAATAAGTTCTGCACGATCGCTCATCTTTTCTGTACGATATGACGAGATCCATTGAGGGCTTTTGAGGCGCATCCCCCAAAACATTATCTAAATTTAGCCATACTGTTGTATTTGACTGGTGTAATTTCTCAACCTTCAATTCACAGAAAAACACTGCTTAGTGCATGCATCAGAATTCACAGTTAATATCACACAAGGGGGAATATCAAACTTTATTTTCAGCGAAATACAAGGCACAATTAAGTGCCCTTTGTAGAAAGAAAGTTCAAAAGAGATAAGAATAAATAATATGTCCATAGATCAACTTATTTCTTACATCTTAATTTATTTAGATAAAGAGCATAGATGTTTTGATTATTTCATTTTTACCACTATCTATCTTGTTTTGTAGACATTATTTGCTCAAATCTTGATTTAAAACAAGAACTAAAAAAGGCACTTTTTTGCATCCCCATTGCCCAAAACTAATTTTCATGAGCATGCAGTTTTCATTAGCATCTTACCAAAACCACATTTGACCTAACCAAGTTTTTTTTCCAACTTGACCACTAAATCATTCATTTCCCCTATGAATATATATATTGCTCAGCTTTTAGAAACAGTTCAAACTGTCAAAAAGTTATTCCAAGCCAAGTTTGAGCTTAAAAATTATGTTTCCCAAATGAAAAACTGCATGTCAGCACTAGAATATCGAGTTAGTCTCCTCTGTAAAACCAGGATGAAATATGGCAAATTCACCATTCTATTAAAAGCCAATAATCTCTGGCGCCTCCAATATACGATTTACAACTTCATCGTTCACCCTACAAAAATCCTAGGATTATTGCAAAATTGTGATTTATTTCTCATCTGACAGCCAAGCTGCAGGATCATACAAGATTGAGAGGATTATATGCACAATGACAATCAAAATATGGAACAATGGATACAAATATCTGCGGACTTGGGACACGCGAACTGGAACTAGGCAAATAAAAAGAACTGATGAGAATGGGAAATGTGCTTTTGATAACGTCATGTTCAAGTCATGTTCAAGTCAAGTCCCGTTATTCAAGGATCATGATATTTCTCAATAATTTGTGAAAAATATTAAATTTCTGAATAAGAAATACTTTACTGTTATACATGGGTGTATCTTGATCTAGCATCGCTTTCTCTATTAAAGGTGGACAATTTTCTCTCCCAAAATGATTTACAGAAAGCTTGAACCAATCAAATCGGCATTTAAAACACTCTTTTCATTCTCTAACTGAACTTTATTGAAACAATGCATTTAAAATAAAATTTTAATATGTTTTTGC
>JAVYIG010013443.1:0-25000 GCA_035222895.1 Strongylocentrotus droebachiensis
ACAATACATAAAAAATGCTAATTTTTAAGATACTTTTTTTCAACAATTCAGTTAAAGAGAAGGTTGAGTTCCGGGGAGAGGTGAAAAATAATTTGTGAGCATTGTCATTGTTTTTTATGCAAATGTGGAAGAACATCAAAGACAAAATATACCCTGAAAGGCATCTTCAAATGCCTTCATATTCTAAATATGACAAGTAACACAAAGCTTAAAGATGAGGCCCAATTTTTAAGCCACAAGTTTGTGTAGTCCCATATACATCTTTTTGTGTACAGTGCTTGTTACTTTACCAAGACTGAGCCAAATTTCTTATCATTTTGATGATTCCAGAACCTTGCAATACACACCAATACTTATATGCTAGATGATCAACCTTTTCTGATCGATTCCACACCCTTTTTTTCACAATACAATCGCATGACCAGTACTCAACTTTATCTTTAAGTAATTTAAAACACTTCAGGAGCATGTTCCTATAGATGTGACGTAGTCAATTTTTTAAAATTAAAACAAATAAAGAAAGGTACATACTGTATACATGTATTAAAATAATAATAATAATAATAACCTAGGCTTCTATAGCGCATTTCATCTTCAAAGAAAATAACAATGCGCTTTACAATATTAATACAACAAAATTACACATAACTACTAATTCATGAACTAAAGAAATATCAAAATAAGGACAAGATTAATAATAATCAATCATTATAAACATCAATTACAGAGAAATGAAGGCAAATTATGTAAAAGTACAATAATGTAATTAAATTTTGATGAATACAACAATCCAGTTTAAATGACATTATAAAGCGTTTTTAAACAAGTAGGTTTTCAGTTGAGATTGAAAGAAAGTTAAGTCTGCTCAGTCTCGGGCTGGCAAAATAAAGAAGAGGTAAGACGGTAGACTTTTCATATAACTGTTAGATAGAAAGAATAAGTACATGTAATTATTTGGTTCTCTGCAAGTGATTGATGCTATCGTTCTTATGACTAACAGTTTGTCTGATTGATTAATAACTTGCCTGTGCATGTTAACTGATGTGCATGTCCTTGTGGGAGTAACATTGAAAATTGAAGTATACATAATTATAAATCTGCTGTTATATCACCATATTGCAGTTATTGTTAAAATGGTAACAAAATATAGAGTTTGCTTTATTTACTGTCCAATTAGGAAATTTCTATTGGTCTCATTTTGCATAGAAGCAAAGTTTTAATGAAATGTAGAACTCTCTCCAATTAATATGGATTCATACTAGTTATCATAGAAGTGCATATCATGCAAATGGCATTTTGATTTCAAATGAATTCTATCTATCCATTAAATGCTAGAATAAATGTTACTAGAATTGTTAAATTTTGACCCATGTATTAGCATTGCAGGAACAAAAAATTAAAGATTAAAACAAAAATGAGCATTGCAGGATTCTAGTATACCGGTATGTGGGGAACATTCAGTGCAATTAAATTGCAGGTGCCCAAAATTAAGACCGAAGAAAATATATTCATGATTATTCAACTTCGTAATTGAAAAATTCATAAATTGGTATAATTTCAAATTGCATTGTACTGTTTATTTGCAGTAATAATTTTTTACTTTATAAGGAACAACCGTTTAACTAGTAAATATGATCTAATTGATATAAGAGTTAAATTTATTGATATCAACATTCAGTTTGTTTGAACATGATCGCTGAAGGATGTACGTTATTGTGTTTATTTATATCAGGTGATCAGGAAAGGCTGGGTGAATCTTCACAACATCAGCTTTATGAAAGGAGGAGCGAAAGATTACTGGTTTGTTCTCACTGCCGAGTCTCTAGGATGGTACAAAGATGAAGAGGTAAGACCCGGGCCTGATAATTACCAGATTTAAATCGATTTCCTGATTTTTATTATTTTTCTGATTTTTTTTTCTTCTTCCCAGTTTTTTTTTTTTTTTTTTACCCAATTTTTGTTTCTTCTTCCCAATTTTATCCTGATTTTTCTCTTATTTTCTCTATTCTTCGCTATTTTTCCCCAATTTTCTTACTCAAAAGGGGGGAATGTTGTTAGATGCCATTCCCCCTCCCCCCCCCCCCCCCCCTGAATCCTCTTCTTTTTTTTTTTACTCAAGGGGGCGTGGTTGAGGGGGAAAATATATTTTTATTATTTTAGTGCTCACTATCACCCCTGGTAAGACCATAGACTTCTTATAGATCAAAAGGTTAATAGAAAGGAATACATAAAATGTATTAGACAGCAATTGAACTGGTTTGATCTCATTGCCGAGTCTCTAGGATGGTACAAAGATGAAGAGGACCGTAACACCATAGACTTTTCATACAACTGCTAGATAGAAAGGTACATATATATGAAACAGAAATTGAACTGGTTTTTCTTCATGCCGATTCACTAGCGGGGTAAAAAGTAATATTTGCCATCGTCATATTGTATACTGGTAATGCAATTCTAACATGACTACAGTATATAAGAACCTCTATTTTGAATATTTAATGATCAGGGATGCCAGTTTTCAGGGAATAGCCTGAAGTCGGGCCCTGGCGAGTTATTTTCATACCATTGTTTAGGCTTTTTTGTGTACAAACCAGCTCATTCTAGGTGATTTTCAGCCCCTCTGATCAATTCTAACTGGCATCCCTGAATGATAAGTAAGAGTCAAATTTCATGGCCGTTACTTCTGCTAGAGATCGGGAAGTAGTTGTGTGATGACTCGAAAATGGTGATTAATATTAAATTGTTGATTTTCTTCTTTTTTTAGGAAAAAGAGAACAAGTACATGATGCAGCTTGATGGACTGAAGCTGAGAGACGGTGAAGCAGGATTCATGGCCAAGAAAAACGCTTTCTCTATCTTCAACCCTGATCAACGGTATTAAAACAGTTTGATCTCATTTAAAATATTTTCTCTGGTATTAGAATTGACAGGCCTGATAATTAACCGATTTAAATCGGTTTCCCCGATTCTTTTTTTTTTCCTGATTTTACCCTTATTTTCCTGATTTTTTCCCTTTCTTTCCCGATTTTTCCCCTATTTTTTCCAATTTTCCCCCTATTTTTTTCAATTTTCTTACTCAAAAGGCGGGGAATGTTGTTAGATGCCTTTTTTTTTTTTCTTAAACCTTTTTTTTTTTGTGACTCAAGGGGGAGGTGGTTGAGGGGGAACCCCCCCCCCCTTTTTTTTTGTTAGTGTCCACTATCACCCCTGAATTGAGCTTGTCATATTTTGAGGGAAAAATGAACAAAATTGGAATAAAATGAAATTAGCTTCTTCTCTGCCCTCCTGTTTAATTTGTCCTTCGATCAAAAGCACGTGAGACAAATTTGAGGAGAAATGTTTGATTGCTGTCTGACAGTCTGGACCACTTTAGGCAGCTATCGTTACTAAACAGCTCAGGAAATATTCGCGTGTATCAATCTAAACATAGTATTTCATGTATCCTGCGTGGGAAATGCTTGGATGAGAGGATATGAACTGTAACCTCGAGCAGTTCCTGATTAGGAAGGTTATTTGATTGCCCTGCTAGCTTGAGTTTCCTTATGATAAGGCCAAGTTATAGCTTCAATCTTATTTCTGAAACTCTGTAATTTTGGCTAGAGGGTTGGGAACATGAATTTGTTTTACTTTTAATTTTAAAAAACAAACTTTATTTCCGTTAAGAAGCGAACAAATATATACATGTGATGAAGTACAGACAGTTTAAAATATACGAATCATGAGCATTAAGTTAAATTAATTTAAACAAACTGAAAATAAGTAGAAGGAAAAGGGAGCACCTGTAGGAAGCTTATGTTAGCTTGTTGATTCAGGCGTCCAAATGAATAAAATAATTACACAGATATTAAAACATAATAATGAGTTTGCGCATTGATTTTTTTCTACCCTCCCTCCCTCCCCACCAGTTCTCCCCCCACCACCTCCCCCTCCCCCTTCTTTCTCATTCATGACCATCATTTTATCTTGCTTGGGAAAGTTCTAAAAACTTTTAGAACTGAAGAATGATCATATTTTAATCCTTATGTTTTTGTAGTAATATGTGTGCAATTGTTCTGCATATATATATATATATATTTCAATTTCTCTATCTTGCTCTTCTTCTTTTCCCTTCTATATCTACTTTGTTTAGTCTTTCCTTTTCATTTCCTTTAATGATGTTATTATTCACTGCTATTTCTATCTGTATATTATTGTATTTTATTGTATCAACAATTAATGTATTGTATTGTAATGGAAGATTTTTCTCTTATTATATAAATTTAACAAAATCAGCAGCCTTATGGCTGCAGTTTTTAATGATTTTAATAATAAAACATATCAGTTAATCAATCAGTCAATCAAATGTAAAGAGTGAGATAAAGTTATAATGCATGTATATATGCCAGTTCAAAGCACAAAGCACAGTTTCTTCATTTAGATCTACAAGGAAATTCTATGTCAATGTGATATTATCATCATCATAATCATCGTAATCATCATCATTATTTATATTAGTATTAGTAGTACAGTCAAACCTGTCCTGGTGGCCACCTCTCTATAAAGTCCACCCATCTATGTTGGCCATGCATTTTGTCTCCCTCAAGAAGGAAATGTGTGTTGTAGAACCTGTCTAGAAAGGCCATCTGTCTACAGTGGCCACACTCTCAGTTTCCCTTGAGTGGCCTTTACAGACCGGTTTGACTGTATTATAATTATTATTATTGATATTATTGCTTTTATTACTATTATTATTATCATTATTATTATCATTATTATTATTATTATTATTATTACTATTATTATTATCATTATCATTATTATTATTATCTTTTCTTAGGAATATCTACAAGGACCACAAGACCTGGAGCTGTCTTGTCAGACCTCGGAAGAAGTGGACAGTTGGAAGGCATCTTTCCTTCGAGCTGGAGTCTATCCAGAAAGAAACAAAGAGAACGATGACGATGACGAACAGGTTTGTTTATTATATGTTCTATGCTTATGTATGTTGTAGAAGTGTTGTAGTCGAGTGTTTAAGCACTTGACTTGAAATTCAAAGGTTCTGGTTCGATCCCCGATACGGCACTAATGTCCTTTGGCAAGGCATTAATCTTCATTTGCCACAATTGACCCAGGTGAGGTAAATGGGTACCTGGCAGGAATTAATTCTTTGAAATGCTGGAGCGCTGTAATGGCAGCTAGGCTAAAGCCGGGGTAATAATTATGCGCCTCGGGAATGGAATTTCTAGATAGATGGTGCTATAGAAATGCCTATAAATATAAATAATTAATATAATATATAGGTAATGTCGTGGTCTGGTGGATGTGTGACTGGAATGTGGATCACATGGTTCACTGTACTAATGTCCTTTGGCAAGAATTTAATCTACATTTGCCACTCTCCACCCAGGTAATGTCGTGGTCTGGTGGATTGTGACTGGAATGTGGATCACATGGTTCACTGTACTAATGTCCTTTGGCAAGAATTTAATCTACATTTGCCACTCTCCACCCAGTGTTAAACGGGTACCCAGTAGATTGCGAATGTTCATGTGGTTGGATTGGCATATGTGGTCTTGTGAAATGATGCCTTGTCGGAAAAATCCCCAGGGAGCAGAGCTTGTGCCCGATCATATGATCGTATGATGATGTTCCTAGATTAGCAATAGAATCCAATGACCGGTCATAAAAGCGAAGGCCAATTCTGGTTATTGATAAAATCTGCTCCTGGTGAACACCAGAATGATATCAAAGTCCCTAGGAGAACCCATGTTGGTATTTTTTAAATGATTTTTACTTAAAGGAATCGTTTAACAATGTTAAATCTGAGATGCATGGCCCTACATGTTATCAGTGTCTGTGATATGGTTTAATATTAAACCCTAAAAAAAGTGTGCTTAAAAAAGATTATGAAGTGCCTCAAAAAATTAAAATCTTTAAGTGACCGGTTTTACCATACTCATTTTCCCCAATGGACTGTAGTGTTATAAAAACCGTTAGGAAAACAAATTTTGAAATTTGATTTCCAATCATAAATATCTTGATAATCAGACAGGCGATCAGCTTGTAAAAGTCACAGGGTTCCTGACTGACCTAAAGGTTTATAATTATCATTGCAGCATGAGCTAAATCCAGGATTTTGTTTCAGAATCTGAGACAAAGATACCCAATCCCTTTAATGCCCCTCTTGCTGCCAGTAGACAGATATCTAATCTAATCCATGATTGTTGTTTTTTGTCACCAGAGAGCAGGGGATAACACTGTATCGATGGACCCCCAGCTTGAGAGACAGGTGGAAACCATCAGGAACCTGGTAGACTCCTACATGAGTATCATCAGCAAACAGATTAAAGACATGGTACCAAAGACATGTATGGCACTCATGATAAACGATGTAAGTTCTAGTAGATTTCAGTCTGACTTTTCACATGTTCATGATATTTAAAGTGGAGAAGTGGAGGTCACAGGTAGGCTGCGGGGCCAAAGTATGGGCACACTTGTGAACTAGTGCCGCCATACTTACACACGGTTAGAAAAAGGATTGCATTGTCCTGGAAAAACGCCTATTATTCAACGAAATGACCTTAAATGTTGACCTTGGACTAGTTGTTCTGCATCAAGAAGGTATATTTGATCATTTGGGGTATTTCTAGTTATTTTAGAGCATTTTTAGGATGTTCTGGAAGTTATTACTAATCTGGCCAGAATGTGTAGCTAGCATGCAGAATTTGTGCCATGAAGTTCATGACGTCTGCACTAAATGACGTCATGAAAATCACCCCTCGATTTTACTCGACGGCTGCCCATTTTCCAAGCCCTCCACTCCAAAGGTGTTGGATGCTATTACCCCTTTCGTAGGCAATGAAATCTCAAGAAGTTTGTATTGTTCTATTCAATAAATAACAAGCTCTCCGTAGATATATAATTTGTCTATCTCATTTTTGGCCTCGGATAGGGTCTTTAAGGGAGGTCGTCTACTGAAGGGTAATCAAATGTGCTTGGATTTCATTGGGTGAAAGTTGTTCATATATGTATATTATTCTATTTTTAAGTGTGAATATTGCATTTGCATTTTAAATTAAATGTTTTTAATGGGTACACACATTGATTATCTTGCCAATGAGCGTCCACCTTCTCTCTTCTACATCTCTCTTATGGTCACTTCTCTGCCACATTTCATATCTTAACACCTGAAAGCCAATCGTGTTCACCATGAATTAATATTGCATTGTTTTGTTTTTGTTTCTTTGTTTGTCTCATCAGACCAAGGATTTCATTCTGTCTGAGATGCTGGCTCATTTATATTCAAATCAAGATCAGGTAAACAAGATTTATTTGGCTTTTAGAATTTTAATTGTGTAAGGCGAAGCTGCATGTGTTATTCGTAAATATGCAAGTCAATAGAGAATACATTCTATTTATATTGATGTGTGTTTAAGTGCATGGTGCATGTCGAGGGATGGTGCCCAAGAGGGAGGGGGGGGGGGGGGGGGGGGGGGGGGGGGATAGTGAGCACTAATTTTTATTTTTGCCAGGGTGGAGGGGGGGGGGGGGTCTTCTTTGTTTTAAAGGTAAAATTAACGTTACCATCTATTTTCCTTTACCTAGTTTTGGGGCCAGGGGAGGGGGCCCCGGGCTCCCCCTGGATAAGTGGACAATCCTCCATCTATTTGTAAAAATCTTCAGTAGCTCTGGTACTAAAGAAGAAACAAGTAAAGACTTGTTAGTTATGCCCGGTAAACAGCCACAAGAAAGGACACATTTTTTGTTAAAGTGTAAATGAATAGAAACTGTGCACAACAAAAGGTCCTACAATCTATTCATTGAGTTCTGTTGTTGATCGAAAAGAGTGCAAATGAGATGCTTAAAGATAAAGACCAGCTCAGGTCATGCCATTGCATTGTGAAAGAAATTTGCGGAATCGATCAGAAAAGGTTGATCATCTAGCATATAAGTATTGGTGTGTACTGCAAGGTTCTGGAATTATCAAAATGATGAAAAATTTGGCCCAGTCTTGGTAAAGTTACAAGCACTGTACACAGAAAGATGCATATGGGACTACGCGACACGTGCGCTATATCTATCAGGTCCAAATAGATATAATAATTTACCAAATACACACTGTATATCAATTAGTTGGCGGTTTCCCGGTAAAATTTGTATCATCACGTATTTAGTAGTCAAATCATATTCTTTCACATGATTGGTAATAAGAGTTTCCATTTCATTTTTTTGAGAGGGGGCATTTCCAAAACTGGTCTTTACCTTTAAGATCTAACAGGCTAACCAAGGAAGTGCTACAAATTTTAGATGATATGAACATCATTCTAACTAATTTTCTTCCTTGTTTCTTTGGTTGCTAGGGATCGCTGATGGAGGAGAGTGCGGATGAAGCTCAGCGTCGCGATGAGATGCTTCGGATGTACCAGGCCACCAAAGAAGCGCTCCGCATCATAGGAGATATCAACATGTCTACCAAATCAACACCCTTACCTCCACCGGTCCAGAATGATGACCTCATCAAACCATTCAATGGGTACGTATCCATCCAAACATTGGCAAAATTTAGTGATGATTATAATGATGGTAATGTGGAATACATGCGTTTAAAGCCTAACACACAATGTTTTCAGCACAATATTTTCATATCTCCTTCTCCTCCCTCTCTTCTCCTCCTCCCCCTCTCCTTCCTCTCCTCCTCCCCCTCTCCTTCCTCTCCCCCCTCTCCCTTATCTTTTCCACTCCCTCCTCTTCTCCTCCTCTCCCCTCTCCTCTCCCCTCCCCCTCTCCCTCTTCTATTCCTCTTCCTCTTCTCCTGCTCTCCCTCTTCTCCTCTCCTCCTCTCCCTCCTCCTCTCCTTTTCTCCCTCCTCCTCTCCTTTTCTCCCTCCTCATACCCCTCCTCCCCCTGTTCTCCTCTTCCTCCTCTTCTCCTCCTCTCCTCCTCTTCTCCTCCTCCCTCTTCTCCTCCTCTTCTCCTCCTCTCCCTCCTTTTCTCTTCCTCTCCCTCCTCTTCTCCTCCCCCTCCTCTCCCTCCTCCTCTCCCTCCTCTCCCTTTTCTCCTCCTCTCCCTCTTCTCCTCCTCTCCCTCTTCTCCTCCTCTCCCTCTTATCCTCCTCTCCCTCTTCTCCTCCTCTCCCTCTTTTCCTCCTCTCCTCCTCTCCCTCCTCTTCTCCTATCCCTCCTCTTCTCCTCCTTCCCCTCCTCTTCCCCTTCCTCTCCATTCTTCCGTGTTCCTCTAACGATGGTTTCCTTCCCTGTTTGGTGGAGGATTCCTGCCATTTGTCATTTCCCAGGGGATAAGCATGCTTATTTACACCATAAGATAATGCAGTCATCAACACAAGTGCACAAATGAACCAATACTGAACTGTGCAAATGAGATAATACCTCTCTGCTGCTCGAGGCAATTTAATTTTAATCCTACCAAAGCAAACCTGTTACATTTGCAAGTGGCCTAAAAGAATATGATAAGATTTTTTGATTGCATGCTTCTTGCGGGCCTCTATACTCAACCATTTCCCCCCTTTTTTATGCACTTTTTTGTTATGTGTATTTTAACTGCCCCTTTACACACAGTTTTAACATACTAAACGCATGTAAAGCAGTAGCCGCAACTGACATCATATTCCCCGGGTGGTCTGTATTCACAGGTTGCTATATATTGCACATGGCTTTCACAATTTGAAGTTGCTCTCTGCACGTGTAGGGTCAATTGGTACTGTCCTCACACCCCTTCACATGTGCTGGAACGTTTGCAGTTTTTTAACAAACACCAACGTGTTTTGCATGAAAATAATATTACCATGATAAAAAAAAAGCAAGAAATGCGCACCTGCATTTTCTTTGCACACCCATAAAAACAGTCATAGCTTTGTCTACAAGCGTAGACAAGTCAGAACTGTACTAATTTTCATGCTTGCACTCAATAATAAGGGAGATGAATTTCATAAAGAGGGACTATGTATGCTATACATTCCGAAAACAAGAATGTGTGTCGCTTTGTTGCCCGTTTCCATTTGCACTCGTCTTACACTTCATGTTTATGTATAAGGCACTGAAAAGAACATGCAAACACAGTGTTTGTTTCAACACCTAGCACCAATAATCAATTGGGGGAGATTTCCGTGGTAATCTCTTTAGATGGTCATTCACCTCAAAATGTGTTTGTAGTTGCACCGGGATCATGAATTTCAAAAGAAGGATGAATTATGAATTGCTTACTAACACATACTTGTATGAAATGATAATGCTGTGTTTGATTGTATTGCCTTCAATCGACACCTTTATGATTTTGTTTTGATTTTGTGTTGTCCTCTTTATGCCTGCTCCAATCGCCTTTTGTTTTATCCCAGTCCCGGTGTTCCAACCCCATCAAAAAGGTAAACTAGCTAGATTTTTATCTCAATGTGTGTGCCACCTATCACTCCTCCTCACATTTATCTTCAACAACACATTGCTTTTAACTAGTTTGAAGGTTATATGTAGCACAGGTTGTGATTTCAACTATGGTGTCAGTGTTAGTATGTGTTCATTTTGTCTTGACACTTGACCTTTAACCCATCATCTGCTCAGAGCCATAACGGCATTCACTGATATTTAGCTCTCAAACGTTTTGGTAGAGCACTATTCTTGTACACTGAGTATCTAGAATGATGATGATTTTGCATAGAGTAACATGATCTCTAATAATAACACCATAAATTATCATCATGATACATGTACCTTGATTTGAAATTTTGATTTTAAAATCCATCAGGTTGTTTTGATTTAAATCTTGAGATCGCCATATTTCCAGATAATTTATGGCTGATGTCAGATATCTGTCTCTCACAAGAGCTCGAAATTGATGACATTCTTTTTTTCTCATGCTAACACCAAACTGAAAATCACCCTATCACATTATCTTAGCTGCATAGTGTTCCATCATACCTTTCTGTTGCTTTTACAAAGCCTTGTTTCACGACCTGTTTGCTGTGTTCTTAAATCTTGGCTTGTAGTGGTTTGAATAGTCTATTAAAGCTCACATACTCTTTTGGTAAGCCCTCTAAAACATTCATAAAACATTTTTTGATTTTAGAATTTAGATGATAAATAGGAGGATACTAGCAGTACTAGGCTGCTGTGAAATCCTCTTCGAGTGGATTTTGAAACAAATAGAGGTCGAAAACAATTTAGATTCCATACCTGCACTACATACATGTATACATGTATGTGTATTATGTGAGGATTATGTGTGTATGCTACAGTCTACATACACATGCAGTCTCCAAGCAAAGCACTGAGATCAATGTTCCAGGGCCATCTGGGGGGTAGGATCCTAGTGTAGGGGAGTGTATAGCCTTAATCTAGCATTCCTTGTAGATATTTGTATTTACACTACAATTCAACAGAAAAGCAGTGTACTGTTTTATGAATGATTTGGCTGTGAATGTTAGGCCAGCTTTCTTCAAACAAACCTATTTTCCCCCTCATTACGAGAGCTAATGAGAGTATTGCAACCATGAGAATAGAACAATATCTAGGGGGTGTTTCACAAAGATTCTAAGTCAAACTTTACTCTAAGTTAGACTTCAACATTATGGAGAGCCTTTTGCAGTCTTAAAATAAAATATATCCCAAAGCAAAAATTCAAGTATTTTAGACTTTTTATAAATTCCACATCAAGAACATGAAATTTCCTTGATAATAGAAAATATGAATGCCTTTTAAAATAACTTTACAAAATATTTTCATAGATGCTAACAGCTTTCCATAAATTTCAAGTTTAACTTAGAGATAAGTTTAACTTAGGATCTTTGTGAAACACCCACCTGGAATGAATTGCAATTTAGGTATAACTGCATTTTATACTGTAATGTCACTAATCTTTCTAATGATTGTGTGATTTGTCATATATTCCAAACACTCAGTCGTGTATAAATCAACTTCATCCATCTGTTTTAAATGTATTTTACTCTCACAACCTCCTGTAAACTATCTTAGGCGGATAGTACCACTTCATTTTCTATAGCTGCAATTCTTTGTGTCCATTATTGAGCCATCCACAGCCATTCAAACATTTGTTCAATTGTAGATCTGGGCCCCGTCTTTAAAGAGTTGATATCAATCCCAACTTATTTGCGATTGATATCAATCGCAACTATGTACATAGGAGATAAGAGAATGCAAACTTGCGATTGATTGGAGGACTTGCGATTTATTTGGATCAATCGCAACTCTTTCTAAGACGGGGCCCCTGGGATGTTCAATCTTACATGCTATACCACAGATAGATGCAAATTGTAAAGTATTTATATATTTTTAAAATTGAATTCATTTTGTTTCATTGTTTTTAAAATCAGCAATTAGGTTCATCACATTATTGTGTTCTATTAGCTATCATACTGTACATGTAGCTGTTGCACCATTTTTTCACAAAATGTTATTGTTTTTATATATTTTCACTTGACAGTAGAATAGGATCTCTTCTGCTCCTCCTTCTTCTTTTAACTGCCTTAAAGTTTGAGCTTTAGAAAGTTCAAGTTCTGGTAATGATAGAAAATAAATTTCTCACAGAATCCAACAAAACTTACACTGAATGTTCAAGATAACAAATAAATGACATGTGCCAAACGATTTTGGTAAGTAATGTATAGGGGCTGAGTAATGGGCATAGAAAGATCATTTAGGAAATCAAGGTATGTAGGCCCGACGCCATGTGCTTACTAAACAGAGGTCACTATGTGTGCAAATGAGAGTTGTGGTTTAAATTTAAGTATTCTTAACTCTTTGCTCGCTTACGTAGACTAATGGAGTAATCAATGAGCTGCTGCAGTTGACTTTTCTCACACATATAATGTGTACTGAATGTATATTCAGACAATTTAGGGTTTAAACCATAGCAGATAAGATTCATTGTTGCCTTTCTGTATTGCATCCCTCACAGAGCCACCCCAGCCGCATCAGCAGGAGGTATGCCACGTAGGCCCAACCCTGGTCCGTCTAGACCAGGACAGCCTAATATACCAGGTAGACCAGACATGCCAAATAGACCAGCTCCTTCTATTCCAAGGTAAGATTAACAGTCCAGGGGGTTATTCACAAAGATCCTAAGTTGAACTTACCTCTAAGTTGGACTTAACAATTATGGAAAGCCATTAGCATCCTTGAAAATATTTTATAAAAGTTATTTTAAAAGGCATGAAATGTTGATTCAAATCATTCATATTTTCTATTATCATGGGAGATTTCATGTTCTTGATGTGAAATTCATAAAAAGTCTAAAATACATGAATTTGTGCTTTTGAATATATTTCAAAATAAAGCTACAAATGGCTCTCCATAATATTTGATAATAAGTTGAAATGGACTGATCATATAAATGCTGTTTGTAATGTATTATCGAAAAATATTGGTGTTTTGTATAAATTAAAATCATTTCCTAAATGTATATTGAAGATGATATATAACAGTTTGATATTACCATTTTTGTATTATGGAATACTTGCAAGGGGGAATGCACATGAAACCCATATTAGGAAAGTGATTTTATTGCAAAAACGTGCAATTTGTACTATTTGTCATACTTCTTATCTTGCCCATTCACATCCACTTTTTAAAGAAATGAAAATATTGAATTTTACTGATATGTATAATTATCAATGTGCAATATTTATGTTCCAGTGCTATTTACAAATCCTTCCCAAATCACTTTTAAAACTTTTTATACTAAATTGTAATATACACCACTATAGTACTAGAAATGCTGAGAATTTTCACTTGCCACTTGTACATACAACTTCATATAAACGTACAGTAATATTTAATGGACCTTACTTATGGAGTACTATACCTCGTAAAATACGTGAATTGAAATTTGTTAACACTTTCAAACGTAAATACAAAAAATACTTGATGGACCTATATTGATATTAGCTACGGATTTTAACGGTTGTTAAATTCATTATATTTTAAATGTAATTGTTGCTTGTTTCACTTTTTATTACAGCTTAACTTTTTATATTTGATTAATTGGTCAGCCGCATACAAGGACCACCTCCTTTCTGGCTGCTACCAGCATTAGCAATTTCCTTTGTATTATTCATGTTTGTAAATTGATTCTGTGTATTTCTGTGTTTATCTATGTTAGTAATTGTAATTGTGTGAAACTTTGTATACTGCTTTTGTTTTACCCTGTATGTTTTTTATTGCTTGGCAAAATAAATTGAATTGAATTGAATTGAATTGAATTGAATATTTAAGTCCAACTTAGAGTTAAGTTCGACTCTGAATCTTTGTGAAGCACCCCCATCTCCTTAATGCGTGTTGTTGGGCGTCATTCAGCCCACTCGGGACTGCGTAACGCACCATGCGAGAGTGCCATCTAATACATGAAAGATCTAGGCAAGGTGAACAGTGCCAACTATGATATGAATTACTGGCATATTGGCAAATGGGCCAATTTCCTTCACAGGCATGATTAGCGATGGTTGTAACGGAACGGAAAGGACGCCTTGTGAATAACGGGCGTAATTCATCAGGGGCGTGTTACACAAAGCCTTGTATCAATGACAAATGACAAAAATCAGTGACAAATCTGCAAGGATTTCAGTAGCTTATAACAAAAACTGTCATTTGTTACTGATGACAAGTTTTGTGAAACACCCTCCTGAACCTTTGATAAAGCGATTGATGCAGCGATAGCTGTTAGGTCTTGACACCAGTGAAGGTCCAAGGATTCGGACTCCTTTAAATTCTGAATGGTCTACAGATCTTACAGCCCCACTGCACTACTTATAGCTACTTGCGCCCTCTATATAGCAAACCATGCATAATCGTTGACCATTGGTCCCCCATGATCCTTTTTTTTTTAATGTTTAATAAGTGAGGGCTGATTTGATGAGATAACCACCTGTCAGTGACCTTGCAGGGTGGTCTAATCCCTCTTGTAAACTAGTACAGATGGGCTTTAAAGATTATTCCTAGAACAGATGTGACAGGAGATATACTTACCGGGTAGTTATATCCTTTGAATGATAACCCCTTCTTTAAATAAAAGTTGGTCTAAAGCACTCCATAGGTCCCTTATATCTTGTAATTAGAGTTCATAAATGATAGACTCATTTATTGATGCAACAGTAAGTCATCGGCCGGCTGGCAGAAGGTAGCGTGCGAGGGACTCGGAAAACTACTTTTCAATTTATTCGCATTTAAAGATTTGTTTTGTATTTAAACTGCTTTCCGTCACGAAAATTGGTTTAAAATTTAAAAGACTAATAGAAATGTTATAGTAGAGCACGGCCACAATTGTTTTCTCGGAAATAAGTCAGTTTTTATAAAAGTTTGAGGTGATTTAGTGCTTACGCCCTTCTGCTTAACGCTTCATTTTTTACCTGAAATTCGAGCTAATGCCCATCTGCCAGCCAGGCGACGAAGTGTCCTTGTAATCTGTCTTATCATTTATCTTATTGCTAATTATAAATTTCACATTGACGTAAGACTGAAACATCAATATAAAAAGTTTTTGCTCTCATTTCTTTTTTTGTTTTTTTCTTCCAGACGTCCTGAGGCTCCTACAAGACCAACCCCTCCAATACCAGATAGACCCTCAGTACCTTCTAGACCATATTAGAAAGATCAGAGGTCAGAGGTCATTTAGATCCAAGGTCCTTTTTATCAAGGGCACACGTCATAGTATTGAGGACAGTCTAAGATTATATATTATCGTAGGTCAAAGGTCATTTTACTGAAGAAAGTCAAAGGTCATATTATTGTTGGAAAGTCAAGGTTATATAGAATCTATTCCATTTATTCAAAGTGGAGAAGCCCTATAAAAGGTACATCACGGCACGGATGCAACTCTGCCATTTAGTCAACACAGGTCAAAGGTCAGTAATAAGAGAGGTCAGGTAATGGTCACTGTAATAGTTGAGAAAATGCATACATGTATTTGTGATGCCCGATACTAAGACGAACAGCCACTTGAGGTCACATGAAGTTTTAAGTATTATCGGGGTGTAGTCCTACAGCTTTCAAAGAAACATCACAGAGTTGAAAATTAACCGCTTCTAGACTGCCATGCTGTCGGTGAACCAGCGCAATCGTCAAGAGTCAGTTGCGGACTTTGTATCAACCTGCAGCGAAAGTAGAATACTGAGAGTTTCCGGAACAAAAGACACTTTGTAACTCTAGGTCAGTGCAGTATGTGCAGTGTAATGGTGTTGCTGCAGGTCACACCATCATGCAGTGAGCACCCATGTCATAATGGAGGTACATGTAGCGTAGCTGGTAACGGAGCTACAGCTTACGCCATCATACGTTGCATGGTTGAGTCCAGAGGCTGTTGCTGATACTGCTTTTCTGATGCCTCAGAGGACCTTGTACAGGATAAATACCAGCTGTTAAGGGCTAGAAGGATATTAATTTTGTTTGAAGGATTTGTTTCCATTCCTCTCTGCCCTTCTCGAACAAAACGATGGGTTTTTTACTTTTCTTGGGGGTAAAACATACTTGTACAGGTGTTTTTATATTTCCCATAAGTGTTCTACTCCATTTCAGTCAACAAATACAAATACATGAACTAACCAGCATAGAAAAGAGATTGAAAAAAGGGGATATGAATATCAATGCGAGGGAAACTATATAATGTGCACCATCTCCAAACAGATTCATATGCACATGTATGTAATTGTTCACTTAAATAGACTAGTGTATATTATCTGTCAAAGAATTATGTATCTACCAAATGATCCACCCTGATATCGCTGTATATATTCCCTTTCATATACTGGTAATGCAAATTTTGATTGACTGTGATAAAGTCTTTATGAGATATTGTGTACTGTGAAGTTTTATAAATTTTGTTTCAGTGCATGTGCACTGTTTTGTAGATGGATAGTGGTGCATGCACAATTGGTCATACTTTCGTGGAATGATTTGACATCGCTATTGCCAAAGTTTGATATGATATATAATCCCTCTTTATAACCATCTTTTAACATTTGGTTTGGTGATCAGTAGTAATATAATAAATAAATCCTTCCCATTATATTGAAATATAGGTACAACACATTGATGTTTTAGAAGAGAAGAGACCTGGGACCCGTTTCACAAAGCATTTTTTCAATGACAAATTACAAAAATCAGTGACACATCTGCTGATAACCAATCAGAAGCAAGGATTTCAGTAGCTTATAACAAAAACTGTAATTTGTCTCTGATGACAAGTTTTGTGAAACAGGGCCCTGTATTCTGCAAATGCAGTGATAAGAGCAGTGTGACTGACTACATGGATATAAAGTGAAGGCTACTATCCAGGTCTGTGGTTTAGTGATGTACCATCCTGCCTCTTTTTATTTTATTTTTTTCATGTAGATCTTTTGTAACATTAGAACAAACTTAAGTAGACAAACTTTTGTTATAGAGGTGTATTAAAGCATGAGGGACGTAAGAGGAATCTGGTTGGATGTAGATCAAGAAGGATATAAAATATTGGCAAGATTTATTTCTTGCTCTCGAATGAGAAGCCGAGACAAGTGTGATGTCACTTAAACCATGTAGTGGAGAGAAAAGGTGAAGCGGTTGATACGATAATGAATATACATGGACATTGTATGTGAGACTGTAAAAGCCATATAATTGTGTAAATTTTGTAAGACCCCTTTTAAAACTTGTGATACAAAGATAAATGATTGCATTTAGACATGTGTATAAACTGGATATTAGGCTTATATCAATTATTAACCATTAATTTGTGAACCTTCGTTAAGAAATAGGTGGCAATGGTGCGAGATGTTGGAGTGAATGAAAGGCACTTGTGTAACAAACAAAATCATTGTCTTTCAAACATGAATGTTATCGTCTTTTTTATTTCTAAGTACAGCCCCATCTATGGTATGATCTTGAATATAGTACATAGCTATTTCATAATGTTACTAATATCAGTAGGTAAACAAATTGCCCGGTGTAAATTTTGATTTTGTTAGTTTAGTTGTTTTAAACAACCCCATTCATTGTTTTTATGATTCATGTCAGCATTTATAGGCTCTGAAATTGAATATTTTTCCTTTTCTTTGCTTGTTATTAGCTCACAATGATAATTAAGAAGTGAAATTGATGAAGACTACAGTGGTCCCAGTTGAATACAAAATTGTTTTGAATAAAAAAAAAAAATCTATTTCTACACAAATATACTTTTGCATCTCAGTTCCATTTTACATACTCGTAGAGAACAATTGATGCACTGCGAAGACATTATAAAAACCATTCTTATTAACTTTTTCTTTTGGGATAACAACCCTGCTTCAAACTACATATATACAACTGTAAACATTAAATTAAATTTAATTCAAAGGAAAAGTGCCCAGAATTCATCTAGTCCGTCGCTATTTTTCAAAATCATCAGTATTCAGTTTGCAGGGATTTTGTATGGTGTCTGTACATGTTCATCTGGAAAACTATATCTTATAAGGATGATATGATCAAAGTCCATATTTTTCTTCACTCTCTGTGGGGAGGTTTTTGTATTGTTTCCTGTTACTGTTTTTATTCTGATATTGGGGTTATTGGGGGATATCTGTATGTGTTTTATACCTACAAAGAGTAGAGAGCGCGACCGGGCATGCACTGTTTTGGTCAACTGATGTTTATGTTTCCTAGTAGAATGGCATTGTGATGTTGGATTGAGAGAAGCTGTACTCTTTATGTTTATCATGTATATCATTGCTAACTGGTGTAGAAGGAATCATGTTTTAAAGGTTAAGATGAATATTTTATGAAAGTCATTAGTTCTTCCTTTGATTTGTCATGTCTTTTCATCGTGGTAACCCCTTCCCCCTCCTCCCCCTCCTCCCTCCTCCCCCTCCTCCCCCTCCCTCTTTATATCACCCTCATGTTGATTATGTCCCATTCAAATCCTTTTTTATATTTGTGAGATATTGTCAATTTGTGCAACTCTCTAGTTAACATGAAACTATATATGAATACTGTCACAATGATATAACCTGTCAATTTTGATTGGTGATACTTTTAATCATTTATCAATGTTTTAGTTTGCATCGATACAACTGTGTATTATTTTAGCGGTAGCGTAGCCTCCATTTTGAAGGAAGAGTCCTAATGCAGTAGCACTGTAGAGCTTTTATTTTCAACAATTATTTAAAATCCAACATTTTTATCGCTCATAATATTTCAAACTTCTTGTCATTCCAAAGAAAATATTTTGCACTACTTTTTTTTTGTACAGGAACTAGAAATAAGTATCATATTGTACAGTTACCCAGTATTTAATTTTAGCAGGGATTAGTAGCATTTTGTTTTGGGAAGATATGGGAGTTTGTAGACGCCAGTAATAGTATCATGTTTAAAGAGAAGGTTGAGTTCTGGGGAGAGGTAATAAATAATTTATGAGCGTTATCATTGTTATTATGCAAGTGTAGAAGAACATCAGAGAAAAAAATGTTTCCTGAAAAGCATGGCTCTTTAAATGCCTCCATATTCTAGATATGACAAGTTACAGCTTAAAAATGAGGCCCAATTTTTATGCAACATGGTTGTGTACTCCCATACTATTTTTCTGTGTACAGTGCTTGTTACTTTACCAAGACTGGGCCAAAATTCTTGTCATTTTGATGACTCCACAACCTTGCAGTACACACCAATACTTATATGCTACATGATCAACGTTTTGTGATCGATTCCACACTGTTTCTTTCACATTGCAATCGCATGACCATGCAGAACTCAACTTTATCTTTAATGGTTAGAACAAAATTAGATTAGATCCGTCACAGATATCTATAGAAAAAAACCCAAGAGGAAGGGAACAATAATGATGTTTTTAATAACGATTAGAATTGCTGTTAATGACTGGGAGATTAAATTATAAAACCATTAACATTTTTTTAAACACCACTTTGATCAGTCTGTATATGACGCTCAACAAACGGACCATAAAAGAAGGTATTAAGTGTCTGTTTAATAACGAAATATGATATTTATGTAGCGTCTAGGCGTAGGAGGGGAAATCCGGTTGCCCGCAAGGCTTCAATTTTATTGCGTCGACCCAGCGTCGACCGAGGATTCTCGGGCACATGCTGACATAAATGCAGGTAGTTGATACGCTATAGACATAATCAAAATGAATCCATAACTTAACCATGCATTGCCGAGGTTTGGGGGCATGTTTTCGGTCTCATTGATTTCATTGAAGTCCCAAAAATGCATAAATGTGCCCCGATTTTCTTGGTTTTTACGATAGAATTGATGCCCTTACTTCACCTGTCATATACATGTATGAGTCTGATTGTAATTCAAATGAAAAACTGGTGCACTGTATCAAAAGTAAGCTTTAAATCTTGCTATATTATATTCAAAGAGAAAGGTTTTGGGAATGTCATTAGAAATGTTGCTTATATTTTCATTCAAGATGTTGAATTGGTTTTTGTAACATATCTTTCACTGTTTTTATTTCATTAACTTCATTAATTTTTTCTTCTTTTTGATGACCGATCTGTTTTTCATTTTGTTCTACTGCAATACATTTATCAGAAGCTGTGATACATGGTATGTTGTGGAATATCCCTTTCTCTTCATCTGCGTTACTATGATTTTATTATTCAATTAAATTCATGAAATTGAAACAGAAATAGTACTTAAATGGCTTCAGGAAGGTGCATAACAGCTTGTTGTTGGATAACAGCGTACATATCACCTGAACTCAACAGAAAATTAATTCCCCAAATCCTTGTCTGTGTGACTGGTTCATGAAGTTATAATTGCCGTAACTACTTTTATGCCAAAAGATAAACACTACTGTATCTTTTACAAAATATCAGTACCGTAATGGGAAATTGTTTCATAGTCACTTCAAATTCTTTAATACTAGAAAATTATGCTTTTTCATTACTTTAAATTCTAGTTCATTTTGTAATTTCAGAGTATAGTTTTCAAAGATTTGAAACATGGTTACAGAAACTCATAGGGATTGGAAATACTTTACAAAGTCGCCAATTTGCGTAAGGTTCTATTTCATATAAAAGGTTAAACCAGACAAAGTGTAATACCATTATATCATGATTATGATGTATTAGTTAAAATTATTCTGCTATAGAATGCCAATGTATACAATGTTTTTTTTCTTCCGAATATGGTTACAAATTGAGAAGACATATGTCAATACAGATACAACAATGTTGGTTATAATAGTTGTTACTTTTTTAATGAGTTAGATATTTAAATAGTGGCACCTGTCGTAGAATACCCGCAGAATGGCATTTTGTATAGTTATTATTATATATTATAAATGAGCTAAGCAATAACGGTCTAAACACCCTATGGTGATTATTTATGTTCAGATATGTCTATTAGATGTACCAAATGTTGTAATGAGAAAAGTGTGGAGAAATAAAAAAAATCTATGTACCGTGCAGTCAAACATCAAATAAGTGTTTGTTTTGTGTCCTTGAAAGTCTCGATTATCAGCTAGAGGACCCAGGGGCGGATCTAGGGGGGGGGGGGGGGTTCGGCGGTTTAAACACCCCCCCCCCCCTTGGGCGGCCAAGTGAGAAAAAGAGAAGGGAAAAAAGCAAAACAGTAAAACGGCGCGATTTTTGGAAAATCCTGGATCCGCCACTGGGTCAAACCACCCCCTTGGCACTAAAAGCTAGATCCGCCCCTGGGACCTGTAGATTCATCGCCTTGGTCATAAACATGGGTTTGAGTACCATGTAGAAGAGATAGTGTTACCATATCATATTTTAGCATGCATCCGCCCTCTGTTCTCGAAGTAGATCGACTCTGGTTCAGGGGAAAACACTAGCTGTCTCCATTTCTTGGAGAGAATGATAAACCGGAGGCTCTGTGTGGTCGAGAGTCGCACAATATAAACGTTATGCACGTTCATGTGCGCATGTTCATGTGCCGCAGTTCTCGCAAAGAATTAAGGTGTAAACCCGTGTTAAAGGTACTATGTCCCATTTGCAGGCCCAACAAATGAAAAGGTTAAATTCCAACGGCATTTGAAAGATAATACTTAAGAGCTATAGAGCCATTAAGTAGTAGTCTGATTTTCAGACCATTGTCCCGAATGGTCGTACGTTTTATGCTGCGCAAAGATTCAATCAGTTTAATTTTGGCCATTACAAGAAGTGGGTTATTGATGTAGACAAATGCTCATGTACCTGTTACAGCTCATTTTATGTATGTTATTACCAAAGAAGAAAAAGGCCAGTCAGTCACTCAATAGTGTCTGACGGTGAAGTCTTAAGTATATAAACGGGTTTCCTGGCATAATTTGAATATTAGGACACTGCTAACGTTTAAATTTCACAGATAGACATACATGACATATTCATAATTCCTGCAAAGTTATACAGAATTTGATGTTGACTGCAAAAGGGACTAGTCTTTAAGTGTGCAAGCATTACACAACTGGTAATCTACATACAAATCTTCAAGATATGCTATATGAACCCTTTGACAAGGTATATAAGCAAAAGATTATTTGCTTGATGCAATTTGTTTCTTAATCACTTTATTAAAATCCATTATTTTTCAACATAGGAATACAGACAGTATATGTAAAGTAGAGAATAGCGTAGGTCATGTCATATTATTCGACTATGCAGGGCTATATTACATCCCATCATATAGGATGGAACACATTATTATATGTAGCAAGATAATAAGGCAAGGTATTTTACAGTCATCGCTAACCTAGCTGCTAGTGCTACGTACACTGTATTTTAAATTGCGCCATCTTTCGGTGAGCGCTAACATAGAGTGATTTCCTGTACCCAGCATCACGCGCGCTTCATGCAGTTATTAATGCATTGTGGGACATTGGGTGTCGACACATCAGGATATTGTTTAGCAGCAGATGGCTGTAATTAGGGACTTTTAGATTTGCACAACGACAACGTGGATTGCTACGATCGATGTCCTTTTAATGCACTGCCTTTAATGGACGTCACACGTATCAGTCCACGCAAATCTAAAAGTCCCTAATTAATGTAAACCTGATGCAGGAGCGTCAGACTATCGGTAGAATACACTGCCTTTACTAAAGTATAAGAAACATTCAGATTTAAAAAACAGTACATGTATTTAACTGATGAATAACAATTATACATATCGTATCATAATACATAATGTTCCATACAAGGCATAAGGCAACGGTTTATAAAAATATCTTCAAAATACTTAAAGAGAATGTCAAGTTCTGATTAAGATGAACAATGTGAGCTTTCTCGTTGCCTGTTTACCAGAATAAAAAATGTCTCGTGAAAAGGTTTGCTCTTCAAATGCTCCGATATCATTCGAAATTGACAAGCAATGGCTGGACACACTTATATCTCTAAGGCTACCATGAAATACACATTCGAAATATTCAAGTTCAAGTTCAAGTTTATTTGTATTTCCTCCAACATGAATGTAATACAATTTAACAAATTTATAACATGTAGAGTATATAAAAGGAACACTTATAAGGATCCAGTTCATATAATGCATTTAAGTGAGAGAAAAAAGAAAAGACGAGTAGACCTAATTAAAGCTTAGCTTGCAGGTCCCTCAAAACATATATAGACAACAATAACAACAAACAGCCTGGTTATATAATAGATTCACACAAGAAATGTTCGACAAAGGGCGTTAAAGTACTAAAACAAATAACTATAAACTATAATCATACGATTATAAACATGGTTAAACTGAGTAATAAAAAAGGGTGGGGAGAAGAGACTATGTACAAAAAGGGGCGATATTAAATATTAATATCAACATAACCAACGAACATAAGAACTAGGTTCACCCCCGGCCCTTCTATACCTTTCTCTTTCTCTCTCTCTCACTTTCTCTCTCGCCCTCTCTTTCTCTACCTCTCCATCCCCCCTCTCTCTCTCCGCCGTTCATGCTTTCTCTCCCATGAATTATTATAGAGTAATATGCCATTGTCCAGTGCCAGTCTTCATGTAGCCATCCAGTTCAGTGTGCACGGATTGGTTTGGACCAATCATGGATTTCAGATCAGTGACAGTAGACATCAGATGATAGAGAAGGAGCGAGAGAGAGATGGGGGGGGGGGGGGAGAAAGGGGAAGAGAGAAATTTCATTTTCATTTAATTTTTGTTTCTTTTTTCATTTCCAACAAAATTCAATACATAATAACGAATAGAATATATAACGTATACAAAATTTATACAAATGAGGAAGACAAAAATTGAATTTTTAAACTTAAATGCATTTATATTTTGAGGAAATGGAGAGGTCCACTGAAAAGCAGAGCTTGTAAATTGTGGACCCCTCAGATAATAATGAGTGTGAAAAGAGTATGGAATACATACTAATCAATCAAAGAAGAATAGCAGCCAACAGCAGTACAAGTGGCGGATCCAGGGGGGAGGGCCCGGGTCCCCCCCCCCTTGGGAAAAAAAAACTTGTAAAAACACGTGATTTTTACCTTTTTTGGGGCGATAGCCCCCCCCCCCCCCCTCTGGCGCTCAAGGGGGCGGGGTGCAAATTTTTAAATTTTCGAGGGCCTAAAAAAAAAAATGTGCTCACTACCCCCCCCCCCCCCCCACCATGTTTGACTTTTTGCTTCGGCATGTTAGTATCTAATTGGTTGTTAAATATACTAGAGAGCATTTCATATGAACAATTAATTTCATTTTCGGAATAAACACTATACCTCAGTATTTTCGAGATTAGCGCCAAGGCGAGCTAAATTCTTTACAGTTATTTTACGTCTACTTGGGTAAGGACCATAGTTGTTAAATCAGGCTGTGAAACCGTGTAGTGAGTCACAATGGGGTAATGGTCACTGTCCGAAAGAATAATGTAAGAATCAAAATGTGGAGTAACATTAGAGAGAATATTATCTATTAAAGTAGCAAATGTATTTGCAACACGAGTTGGCTTGGATATAAGCGGAAAGAGAGATAGTGAGAGAGAGATAGAGAGAGAGAGAGAGAGAGAGAGAGAGAGAGAGAGAGAGACAGAGAGAGAGAGAGAAAAAAAGAGAGAGAGACAGATAGAGAATGAGGCGA
>JAVYIG010013443.1:30000-47352 GCA_035222895.1 Strongylocentrotus droebachiensis
CAGAGGAAACGTTAAGGCCTCCAAAGAAACAAAAGGTTTAACCATTAGTCATTAGTTTGATTAGTTATATTGTTATAGAGTTAGTGTTAGAGTTAAAGTTAGGGTTAAGGTTAATATACCAGTTGTTATGATGTCCGGCTAATGTACTATGTAGGATTATATATATTATGTCCGGTTAATGTACCAAGTTGGTATATATATATATATATATATATATATAAATACATGTATGTACATGTATATGTATGTATATTGTATACTAAACTGTCACATTCACACACATACGCACACGCACTCACACACACACACAATTCATAATCACGCACGCACGCACACACACACCAACACTTGCACAAACCACATCCTCCTTACGCATGATCCTTATTTACATCCTCTCCTTCTCTCTTCCTCTCTGTCTGTACTGAGAGAGATTGAGGGGGAAGACAGACAGACAGACCGACGTGCACACACACATACATACAGACAGACATACAGGCCCGAATTCACAAAGCAAGGTTTAGCTCAGACCAGGTTTTAAACCTCCTTTTGTTTCGCCAAACCTCCTTTTGTTATTTACAAACCAGGTTTATAAATAACAAAAGGAGGTTTGGCGAAACAAAAGGAGGTTTAAACTTAAACCTTGGTCTGAGCTAAACCTTGCTTTGTGAATTCGGGCCACAGAGGCGGTGGAGACGCCTTTCAGCTGCTGCTACTACTCGCCTCGCAAAGCGAATCTGCCTACAGGGTTTTTAAATACAATGCGCTTTCTCGCATCCAGTGGCGGATCTAGGGGGGGGGGGTTGGGGGGTTGCAACCCCCCAAAAAAAAAATCCGGGGACCATTTTTTTAAATCTTATCGCAAGAAAACGCCATTTCCACACACAGATTTTCAAAAATTTTCCCTACTGTGGGAGGGGGGACACCCCCCTCCCACACCCTCCCCCCTCGCTCGCTCCGCTCGCTTGGACTCGGTCGCTACGCTCCCTCGCATACCACCCCAACCCCCCCTTTATAAAAAGCTGGATCCGCCCCTGGCATCTCTAAATACAGAGTCTATGCTTTGGGAGTATGATTAATGATTCATTGATTCAAAACATAATTTATCAGCTGAGAATGAGATGGGCCCCAAGTCTACAGAAAATATTTTATAAGATTTTGCGATGATTCACTTGATTTCTTAATTTTAGTTACAAATGTTGCCTATTCACGCTGAGTTATTTCATATAGTTTTTCCTTCTATATCTTAATTCAATTCAATTCAATTCAATTCAATTCCGTTTTATCAATATCAACATAAAACCAGGGACCAATAATGCAATGTTTACATAAAATTCGATGTCTATTCTATACATGTAGGTCTATATATCTTTTCTTCGTCAAGTCTTATTTAGTGATATAACAACATAGATCACCTAGTTATGTTTATGCGAAGAGGCCTACCTTAAAACGCACCACCAAATAGCGAAAACAAACTACTCTCCTTCTGCTTCATAAAATACTTCGAAAACGGCAAGGGTGGACATTGGATTGGCGGTAATTAGAAAAATTAGAGCATAATAAATCAATGATATTTACCGATCTAGGCATATGACCTGCTATCAGCGGCCTTTATTTCCCTTTATCAGACTAGTGTAGTATACCGATAAATAAGCACGGACAGACATAATATGTATGCTTTTCATGTTTAAAGTTCAGTGTTATACAAATAATAATACATGTTTGCGAGTCATTGGTAAAAATGCACTGCAAGCAGGGCTAGGCCAGAGTCGGGTAATGAACGAGACTTGTCGAGTTCAATGTCCGTCTCATTGTGACTTAACTAAGTACAGTGCATATTACTAACGCACGAGCTAGAAACATGTATTATTTGTTTTATAAGATAGGTCTACAAATGAGTATAAAGTCGACAAATTGACGGCTATTATCACCAAAATGCACTCCCCGTGCATATGGTAAACAAATGTACGCACGCACACGTGATCAATTACGACGCTTCTCATTGGCTACATTCTTGGGCCCATTTTTATTATATCAATTATTGATATATCATAGTCCATACAATTATAGATCGAATGCTTTATGAGTACTACATTGTACGCTTATTCCATGCACGCAATTTCACCATGTTTATGGCTTGTTCCACTCTAACTGCAATACCATCGAGTATCAACCATTCTTATGTTGTTTACTTTCTATTTTGACGCCAGTTTTCATATTTCATTTGATTATTTCGATACAATCACACATTGGAGGCTGCGTTGGTGTCCATCATAGACAAAAGGGCCCAATGTAAAGTTATATTTATTGAGAATATCGTGATGTTGATAGACTAAGTTTACTCAGCTGGTTTATCGGCGTTGCTTTGAGGAAACAAAATGGCGGCCCATTATCCTGATGACGATCTGCAGTGAGTATTTGCTATAATTTATGAATCGTAAATTATTATTATAGGGATGATGGTAATGATGATGATGATGATAATATTCATAACGATAATCATAAAGACAAGGATTTGTATACATGGCATATTGGATAAATATTCATGAATTTTTTTCTTCTTCAAATAAAATATATTTCCATACCTGTCTGAAATACATAGGTTTCACTGATGTATCATGTTCGTTTTTGATTTGATTACATATGCGCATATTAATTAGGCGGACTTAGTTATTTTCACAACTTTTTCATATCTGCAGATTCGCAAAAATGGCACAAATTACTTATTTTGTTGGTTTCTGTTTTCAAAACGGTAATAGATATATGAATTTTCTTTTTTGTTTTTTTTACCACAAGATGATATTTTAGTGTCTGATAATTTAATTTATTATTTGTGTCCGAGAAAGTGATGAATTAAGTTGTCAACTTTGTCGAATTTTGCCATTTTTGCCAATTTGCCAATTTCTGGCAGGTTTTTCGGTAATTTTGCGATTTCAAAAAAATGGTATAAAATCACCACGCATTGACCGATTTCAAATCTGTTTTTTGTTTTTTGAAGCTTTCATGAAGCTTGATCATTTGCAATCATCAAATAACATGTGTTTGTTGTACTTATTTTTGGTGCGCTATACCTAGTATTATAATGTAAGACGGCCACATTTTATTGCCTTCATTCTCAATGGAACGGAGAGAAAAAGAAGGGGTATAACGATTTATTAATTCTAATGAAATGAACAATAAGAATATATGTAAAGTTGGAGCTGATGCCGGATAAATAATTCCATATAGACTAGGTATTAATATGTCATAATGAGATCCTGAGGAATATTTTTCACTATTTACTAGTATGTATAGTTGCATTAGCATGACTTTTCATATCTTATAGGAAGTGTATATTTCTTCAAAACAATTCAAATTTTAACGCAAAATCAATTGTTTTCAATACTATGAATACAGTGAACCTGAAGATCCTAGTCCTGGTCTTAGCGATATGGAAATTCTTAATATCGCAGAGTCTATCTCAGACGAGATGAACATTCGTCGACTCGGCATCGAACTGGGCTTCAAGTGGGCCAAAGTGGACCAATTCTTAAAGGTATAATGATGAGAACGGTGAGATGAGATGAGATGAGATTTTGAATTGATTTGATTTAACTTTCTTCTGCATTCATGTAAGTACACAGTTTTTCGATAACAATAATAATATAAAGTACAATAAGTATTTTTCTGACAATAAATCATAATAATCAAATATAGGCCTATATCTATAAATATTGTTATTTTCAAAAACTAAAATGATAAACTGTCATAAATACTAAATTTCCTCAAGCATTATAAAACATTATAAAACTATTTGCGAAAGAAGGACTGTCATTGTAAGCAGATTGCTGATAATACGACAGCCCCAGACGGAACTCATGAAATAGATGGGAGGGTGGGGGGGGGGGGGGCACACTTCAGAAACTTTTCTGACAGGAAAAGAAAGTCATCATGTTTTGGGAGTTCTATTTCTTGAAAATGACTGGAACAACAGCAACAAACAACCAGATTTGTCATCCCTTTTCGGGCCCCCCCCTTTTTTTTGGGGGGGGGGGGAGGAGGGGACATACGGGTGTTTTGCTCTTAAGGCCCTGTCCTCTAATTCCGTCGGTGATTTTTATTTTTTGTCATGTGATCATATTGGGGAAGAACCTGGAAGTTATAGTGAAAGGTTGGTAATGATGGACATGTAGTGTAGGGCATGTTGGCTATACTTTGACGCTTTGAAACACATTAAAATTAATAAGAAAATGACCAAGTGTTCTTGAAAGTTACAAACAGGAAATGCACTGCACACGATAATGAATATGTGGGACTGAACACCCATATGACATGGAAATTTGGTCCAAACTATCAAGCTATATAAAGTGTCATTTTCGAATAGGCTGGTATTTTAAGAACAGCATGTCAGGGGACTTTCTAATGAGAGATTCTTCAAAAGAAATATGAAAAGTATGTTAAAAAAGGGTCACAAATCATATTTTAATTTTGTTTTGTTTACCACAATTACTCATCATTCAAAGACAAACAGGGTGGGTGGAGATGTGACGTCAAGAGGAACCCAGAACATGCTTGACAGCTGGAGGCAGAAGACGAAGGTAGCAGATCAACGAATCAAATTGAGAAAAGCACTTGTTGAAGCAGAGTTGACTGCGATTGCTGAAAAGCATTTGATTCAAGGTATGATCATGATGATTGACAAGTTCTGCAGATTATTCAAGAGGAGATTCCTTCCGCTTTTATAAAAGACCGTTTTATTTTCAAGATTACAGACTTGTGGATATCCAACCTATATTCCTCTTGTGCTATCAGGTTTAACACTTTAGCAGATCCAGATCCCAACGATATTGGGACAACGTTATCAAACAACGGCGCGGTCGCACTCAGCAAGCAAACGTTGGCAACTTTAAAATGCTCTAACCTTGGTCCAACATCAATTCATTTCTGCGGATCAATTTTGTTCTAATGGACTGGGCAAAAAGGCGTTTGGCCTAACGTCATGTTTACGACGTTGAGCCAACGTAACAGCACACGTTTGTCAAATGATGGCCTTTGCTATCCGAGTGCTTGATCGTTTCAATCGGAGTCTGAGTTTTCAAATGAGTCGGAGAGAACAGTCAGATCCAATTCATTTAGATGCCGGTATTTACAGCCACATTACAAAACAGTGTTGTGATGGCTGAATTTTTTTTTCAATCTATCTATTAATTCTATAGGAATTTACGAATATGCCATCTCAACATTGCAAATAATTGGATCCAGCAATGTACCTAACGATATAAGCACTTTAAAATGACAATTTCGATGCAATTTGGAGATGCAATTACATTTCGGATGGCCGTGTTAAAGTAGAGAGACGAACAAAACAGGTCGATTATACCATGATATCTCGTAGTTTTTATGAAAGCTATAAATGCTCCTTCATTTTCCTACATGAATGCCCGTCTTTCATAAATGTCTTTTAAAATATATAGATCTATTTTATATGTAAAGATTATTTTTAATACAACAGACAACAGTATTTGTTGACGATGTAAGAAATGATTTTTTTTTCCTCCATTAATTTTGTGGGTATTTCATATTTTATCTCGTATTAGATCCCGTGGGACCATCCCCGATGACGTCACAAGAGGTGGAACAATGTCGACGGTACCTTATTGAGTACTACCGCGATGACGCTTGTAAGATCAAGACCTCACCGCTCGATCCAGACAACTACGTTGAACTCGACAAGATCTACATCAATCTAAAGATGGAAGTCAAAGAAAATCAACCGACGACAAAAACGAAGAAGTCACTTGCGTATGAGGACATCATGAATCTTCCCTCCAAGCGGGTGATGATCGTGGGAGAAGCAGGAGTTGGAAAGACCACACTCTGTGCAAAGATTGCTCACGACTGGGCAACTGGACAAGGCTTCAAGAACATCAAGCTACTGTTGTTCATTCTCCTCTGCGAAATGAAGGATCATAAGACCCTGGGGGAAATCGTTAAGGAAAGCCTGTCTGACAGCTTCGATGTGAAGGAAAGGCAGATCGATGAGTACGCCAGAACCAATCCCGAGAGAGTACTCATCCTACTGGACGGATGGGACGAATTCAATGGCAAGGCCAAGATCATCCGAGAGATCCTAGAATCAACCAAGCTCAAATCTTGCCAGGTTATCGTCACAGCGCGCCCATTCAAGGTCGAGGAGATAAGCACCAATGACAGGTTGAGCAAGATCTACACCCGTATCCATGTCGAAGGGTTTAACGAGATTCAGGTCAAGCAGTATGTTCAGAAGTTCTTTCTACTTGACCCGAAAGCGGGTGAGAGTCTGCTTCTCTTCATGCAAGAGAAGGGAAGTGTTGTGTCTGAGACCATAGCTCCCTATCCGATATACTGTACGCTGCTTTGTCACTTGTGGAATGACGAAAGCCGACGAGATGTGATTAAGAAGTTCCAGACCTTCTTTCAGATCTTTGATGAAATGATGTATCAGTTGAAAGAACACCACTTGTCAAAGACTATCGCCGGTGATGAAGAGGAGCTTGATTTCACGGAAGTCGACGCTTGTTTCGAAGCGCTCGGACAAATAGCGTTCGCGGGACTTGAAGACAAGCAGATGATCTTTGATAAAGGGAGCTTCAAGAGTGACGATCTGGGGTTGGCATACGAAGTAGGAATACTAAGTACCAAGAGCAAGAGATTAGCGCCGCGAGCGATGAGGAGAAAGACTGGCAAACGATACGTCGAAGAAGTGTTCTTCCCCCACAAACTCCTGCAAGAGTTCATGGCAAGCATTCATCTCTCCTCGTGCCACAAGACAGATCCTGCTGAATTCAAGAAGATGCTAAAGAAGAACATGCTGAAGGATTACATGGAGTTTAAGTACGTATTCTACTTCATCGCAGCACAGGGTCCGGAGATCGGACAAGACACGATGAAGCTTCTGAAGAGGGGCAGTGTCCATGAAGATTTCATCGTTGATATTGCCTTTGAGTGTCAGGACAAGACCGTGAGCAGACAGTTCACCAAGAAACTCCTGGTAAGGGACCCAGCCGTAGCACTCACTGACTATATGCAGCCCCACACTGTCACATCGTATCTCTACGCTATGGACACCTTCGATGATGTGGTAGGTAAAGCTGTACAAGTTCAAAGTTCAAAGTCAATAATACCGTAGCCTTTATCAGAGTTTCTGACAAAAAATAATGCTTTCATTCCCAGATATAAAACCGACATGGTTGACTTATAAACCAAGAACCAGGTATAGTCTACACTTCAGAAATAATTAAATAATAAATATTAAAACACAGGTTGTCTTTTGCAGACTTTTGAAAGAATATGTCGTATGTTATGCGAGCCGTTAGAGAAAATATTCAGATTTTAAGCATAAGCTTTTTGCTCATTATATCGTAAAGCACTATACCTTTTCTGTAAATTGTCTTTACGTAGTACAGGTAACCCATATTTTGTTTGTAAAAATCGTAATTAACATGAAATTACCATCAGTCATCAGAATAATAATGGACACCATTATTTCATATATCTTCAAAGGAGAAGTTGAGCTACAAGAAAACCAACTTGACTAAGACTCTATCGCATCAAGCAGCTGTAACGACCTTCACGGCAAAGAATGTTCATGAACTTAGTCTCAGCGAAGCAAACTTTCATGAAGACTTCTACAAGGTCATGGCCGACACATCAAAATCTTCACAGGTAAGTAAAGAATTCTGATGAAGTAGGTTCAGATTAGAGATTTCGGTGTTGGTTTAGATCAATAGCGGTGATGCCGAGTGTATCTCAAGTAGAAAGGCTATATAGTACCACGATGGTACCAAATTTACAAAAATGCGTAAGTTAAAGCCCATATCAAATAAATTCAAGGCCCTCAAAAACCTATCTCAGAATGTATATGTAGCAGCAAGCTGAGTTAATAAAATGTTGTTCAAAATGTTAAGATAAAAAACGTTGTGGTTTTCTCTCTATGATTAAAAATTGAAGTCCCCATTTTCTACACACAAATGGGGAAAATAAAACACTACCGGTTGCAAAATTAAAAAATTGAAACGAAAAATGACTACACTTTTGCAAAAAGTGGATATTTTGCCATCATACTTTTAGGAAAAGTTTTCAATTGTGATTTTTACCATAATTTTGGTCATTACACAAGTTTTTATATTTCCACCGACCGCGTGCATATATATCGATGCAACGCCCTTTCAAGGACTTCGACAGTAATGTTGTGTGAGGATAAAAATAGTTAGAAGACATCTTTTCCCTCACCTGGTTGTCAATGTCACCTAATCACAAGGCCTGAAAGTGGCGTCAGGTACCATTTTATCAGATTCACAACGCCAAAGCGATTTCAGGACGACTCTTAAAGCCCCACTGTCCTACTTGTAGCTACTTGCTCCCTCTATATAGAAAACTTCCCCAATCGGTGCCTGTTGGTCCCCCATGGTCCTCTTCTTCTTATGTTAGTTGAGAGCTGAGTTAATGAGAAAGCCACCTGTCAGTGACCTCGCTGTGTGGTCTAATCCCTTCAGGCCCAGTAGTATTGACGGTCTTTAACCGACCGATTCTTAGTCATTCCGTGTTTAATATGTCATTTTCTATTCGGTTAGTTGTCCGTCTCATCTGTTTGTGACTGTATTGGATGAAATATTGATTGGACCAATTCCATTTTTTTTTCTTCTTCTTCTTTCTTAAGATTCAAAAGGTTACGCATCGGCACAGCAAACTAAGCAAAGATGATTCCTTGAGATATGCTGTTGGACTCTGTAACATGCCTGAATTGCTTGAACTGGAACTGGATAGTGTGTACGTGTATCCTTCGTTCTATGGACCCTTTGCAGATCCTGAAAGCAAATGCAAGGTAAAAGAAGTTGCTTCTACTTATAGTTTATAGTCATCATCACAATGACAGTACTACATGTTATCTTGTATCAGATGACGCCCTGAAGGGATGGGGGGGGGGGGGGGGGGGGGGGGAGAGGCTCTCCAAGCTTGATATGCATGTTTAAGCTGCAAAACCTAAACAATTGTAGTTTGGTAATATCTATATCACTAGCCTTTGCTTTATTGCATTCAGATTTTCAACTTTTGTAGAATGGCCAACCCTAGTGAAACATAAATAAATGTAAATAAAATGATAAATAACTAATGATGAGAAATCTTCTCAAACATCAAAATTTAAACTGTGCACACTCAACAAACCTGCCTGGTTACTGGCATTTGTTATTTCAAAATGCGGTTTTTTATATGTCACTCATTCATTTCATTGATTTCACACAGATCCAAAAGATGACGTTGAGTCGACAGGCCTTCAACAAAGCTACATTCCAAGCGCTCCTTGCAGCGCCCTCTCTGAGATCACTCACCCTGGATAGGCTCATCGTCATGTCACGTGATGAAGAGGGAGAACTAGTTACCATGGTAATTTGTTTATGTGTTTGGATGATTGGGAGCAAAAAGCAAAAAAAAGGACATATTTTAAAAGCATATGATACATGTATTTATTGTTTTTTCTGAAGAATTAATGTGCAACCATAATTGAATCTTTGATATGAATGATTTATTAGTACAATATAGAAGATTAGATGCTGCTTGTAAGTGTCGGCTTGCATGGTGATGTAGATATACAGTAGGCTTGCGGGTGTACCATGTGAGAGAGAGAGGGAGGATTGAGGAGTCCTGAAAAGGACTCTCGGTAATCTTTCTTGAGGGTTTGTTAGTCCTGAAAAGGACTGTTGGTATAGTCTTGAAAAAGACTGTTGGTTATATTTCTTCGCTTATAGTTCTAAGGAGAACTATAGCACTTGGAGAGGATGAGTTGCGGGAGTGGCTCCACGTTTCGGACAGGTTGACTATCCGTCGTCAGGAGTGGAGAGTAGGGACTTTTAGATTGAGTGGACGAGAACACGACGAACGCCGACTGATCATGCGTGTCAACGTACTTAACTGCCCATGTTGACTACAATTAGAAATCTTTTAGATTGCACTCGACGATATACATGCATGCAGGAAGTAACACTATGAACATCACGGACAAAGAAAGAGGACAAAATATACAGTTCTTCATTCTACCCTCAACAAAAGAACATCCCTTCACTGCTATTATGTAAAAATGTGTAGAACAGGTGAATATGCATGTGACACCTGTTCTACACATTTTTACATAATAGCAGGGAAGGGATGTTCCTTTGTCTACCTGAGGAACTGTATATTTTATGCACACGCGGCATACTAGTACCTTGAGCATGTAAAGGCGCTATATAAATATCTATATGTATGTATGTATGTACTAGATTTAGGAAAATCAAGGTTGACGCATTCTCGACCGCCGACTGAGACGACGTAACGCATGCGCAGTGCCTTAAAATGACGTCACACGTTGCAGTCAAAGCTGTCGACGTGCGAATATAAAAGTCCCTAATAGCTGGCGTGCGTGAGCTTAAGTTACCGGGGTGCGGATGTCGGGGAAAAATACATGACCGTGTGGGCTTGAGTCATCGGGGAGTGGATATGGATGGTCTGCTGGTCCGTCTGGCTATCCGTCTGGGCTGGAGTCTCCGGGTTGCGGACGTCGGAGAGTTTCGAATCCATGATTGGGATGTGCTGTCGACGAGACGATGTGTGTGTCCCCGACGTAGGCGGCGTTGCAGTCTGCTGTCGTCTGCTGTGCATTGTAGCTGCGAGGCTGGCGGCTGCTTTGAGGGTTCGGCGGGTGGCGGTGGTTGATGTACGGGTGTCTGCGGGGGTGGTGAAGGCGGTGGTGGAGGTGGTGGTGGTGGAGGAGTGACCGGGTACTTGTTGATGAGGGGTTTCCAGATGTCGTTGATGTATAATCCTGAGTCTTGGGGCACGGTGATGTGGCGGTGAATTTCGATGGCTTCTCGGATTCGGCGTGTATATGCCAGTGCGTCATTATGGAGATGAGATGGCTGTTGTCCCATTCGATGGTGTGTTCGTGTTGCTGGGCGTGTTTGACGATGGCGGACTTATCCCAATCGCTGAGTCTGAAGCTGGTTCTGTGTTCCTTGAGTCTTGTTTCCAGATTTCTCCCCGTTTCACCAATGTAGACTTTCCACATTCGCATGGTATTTTGTACACTCCAGCTTTCTTGTGGTTTGAATGCTTGTCTTTGTGGGAGTGGAGTATCGAATGGAGTTTGTTGGAGGAACTGTGCCGAACTTGGATGTCTGCTGCTTGAAGGTAACGCTGAATCTTGTGAGAGGCTTGGCCGATATAGGGAAGAACAACAGATTACCGAGAGTCCTTTTCAGGACTCCTCAATCCTCCCTCTCTCTCACATGGTGCACCCGCAAGCCTACTGTATAATATAGAAGATGATGAACATAATATGACCTTTCAGAGGTTAAAGGAATGGTCATAGGAAGCAAGATTATTTTGGATGGCGCTTATACAATTCCTTTACTATTACCCTTCCAGATATAGTTTTTCGTACCGTCTTAATTATGAATAGTACTGTTAATTCTTATTCAGTCATACACAATCCCATCTACTTCCACGATTACTTCAAAATGTTTGGTAATACCTATGGCATCAAAGACCAACCTTATCGATGTCTCACTTTCTCTTTTCTAACCAGGTACCTCACGTGATCAGTCATGTGACAAAGCTCGAGATCGACGACAAAACTTTGCTAGCATCACGTGATCTTGGTCTACAGGAATCATGCTCTCTAGTCAGTAGTCTGACTCTGCGATGCTCCAGGTATACTGTTTGGGACTTCTTTTTTTGGTTTTCAGTCATGTTATATTCATTTTCGGCTGGCTTGTTTCATTCTTACAACGCTCATGTTTGTTCAATGATTTAACAACCACGTGACCTTTCTATCGGCTATTCTAGAATTGCTACTCTGGAAATGCTCTTTGAAAAGACATGTTAGAGGCTCCAAGTCATTGCGCTAGTGCCCCTAGTTGTTATGGACTCAAGTCCTCATTACTAAATACATCGAATTTGATTTTAAACCGTCAGTGTTCCAGTTGCTTACCTGCAAGCGTTGCATGCTTTGTTAAAGGGAGTGTGGCATGACGAGACTACGTGTCTTTCCCGTGGCCCTACTCGGGGCCAATCGGGTAAAATACGTCTACGGACGACGACGAAGGAGAACTTCGATCTGTTTCGCGAACGCTAGCGCGCGCTGACCGTTAATAAAGTCCATTCGTTTTCGAAGAAGTCGTAGATGGCGTTAACCAGTATTTGCCATGCTACACCCCCTTTACCTGTCAGGTAAAACATACTAACCATCAAACAAAGTAACAGCTAGCAGGTCCAGTTGTTGCATGATTTATTTTATCCATTTATGTTTATCATAGTTGGAGGAACCATATATTTTCTTCAAAAGAATATCTTTCCGTTCAAGTATGCTCACAATTAAAAAAAAGGAAACATAGTAAAGCGATGATTCAAATAATTATCACGACAATCATGACAACTTCAACCATGAGAGGAACGGCTGAAGTAGATAACTTGACAGATCCATCTCGTCTTAAGCTCTCTGCAAATGTTCATGCAGTACGATCGCAAAAACTTTCGAAAAATCAACCTAATGCACTTTCAATAGCCTTGTCCATGGCCTATTGAAATGTGCGAACATATCACGTTGACGTACTACGTCCATGATTTATAGGATAAACAATAGGGCATTGAAATCGCCCTTGAGTTGATTTCTCGAAAGTCTTAGCGACCATCATCATCTTATGCATTCCTCTGTATAGACATGAACTCACGAAGGACGTCGTAGAATGTCTTCAGTTTCCTCTTCTCAACTATCTCCACTTGGAGGGTTCTACCAGGGAAGATACATGCTTGGAAGAATCGACGTCGATCTGCAGGTCGTTGATGGAAAGATGGCCTGCCCTTGCAAGCCTCGCGGTCTCGAATGTCCTCATGGACGATGCCCAGGCGGAGAACATTCTGCGAACTGCGAGACGACATCGGTTCCTCAAAAGACTCAAGTGATTACTATTTCGCTCTTCGTTATTTGATTGATTGATAGAATTGGGAAGAAGAGATTCTTATATCCAACAGGGTGCGTCTTGGTAGCCGCGAGAAACAAGGGTGGCAGGAGGATTGATTTATTGATTGATTGATTTATTTATTTATTGACTGATTGATTGATATTGGGCTATCCCAAAATAAAACCTCCTGATTTTACCGTTGTCTTATGGTTCCTTTCATTACCACTAACATTACGAAATGGTCATATCAGGATACTTTTCAGTTTTGGATGAATAAATGGAGGGAAAAAAAACGTTTGTCGAACGGGACACATTACATCAGTATAACAATAACTGTTATAAGCTACTGAAGTCCTGGAAGTTGATTGGTTGAGAGCAAATTTGTCATGGAAATTTAGCACTTGTTATTCATTACATTACAAGTATTATGAAACATGGCCTATATCAGACTGTTTTGACAGGGTATCGCTAGGGATGAGGAGGTTGGTTCGAGGAAACCTTTCGCTACTTTTCCTTCCAATCTGGGCCCTGTTTCATAACAAGTTGTTTTGAAGGTCACGATCTTGTCGTTGAGAACAAGTCATTAAAAAACAAGCTGGTAGAGGATGTTGTCTGACTTTACTTTTAATTACAAGATCGAGCACTTGATCTTTATTTCCTAGGTGCAAGCCAAATATTTATTTACAACAATAAAACTTGTTATTAATAACAAGATACGATGTTTGTTATAAGGTATGAGCAGATTTGTCATAGATCTCTGGTTGATAGTGATAATGAAACGGGGTCCTGGTTTGTCATCTGCATTAAATTGGTCTGAAAGGGTGTAGAGGACCAAATTCACGGGAAAAAAAAAATAGATAGCCTACACTACATCTAGATTATTAAATTTACCAACAACGGTTAACATTGGTAATCTTTTATTGTTCAAATTTACCTGCAGGTATTGCAGTAATATGACTTATCTTGTTGTTGGTAAATAAAACAAAAAGACAAATTTGAAATACAATAAAGTATATATATGCTGGTTGGACCAAGGAGAGTGGAAGCAATTGGTTGGACTATTACTCCTGTCTCGAGACCCTTGACATAAAGGTGTCCTTGTTATTGGCCTCGATGACGTCCCTTTGTAAAAGACAATTCTGATATCATCATGAATTACGGGAATGTGTATATTAGGCCTACTTTAGCAAGGAGTCATTTGCTTATTTAGGCCATTGACGCCATTGAATAATGTATCTGCTAAAATCCAAATGTCTATATTTCACACTCTTGGGTTTTTGTTTTCTTCCATAGGTTCCACAAGTGCTTTCCTGAGAGTGACGTCATCGAAGATATCTGCACCGACATCAGAGAAGAAGGCAACATCGATATCGACATTGATAGCGCCAAGGATGAGGATTTGGTAAGTTTAGGTCAATCCAAAGAAACATTTATTTCTTCCGTTTTCCCCCATATCAACAAATTACTCGAATACATACTGACATGAATAATTTTGAAGAGAGGTTTTATCGTCTAGTGGATACGTCACCGGACTGTGGGTCACATAGTTCGCGGTTCGAGTCCCACTACGGCACTGATATTCATTTTATGCAAATTGCAGTGTTCATGTACAGACTAATAAAAAAGAACTACCTTTATCATTTTGTAACGATTTTACTCTAAATAGAAACATTCATAACTACCCAACCAGACATTCTTCTGATTTCCATTTGTTTACACCAAGGAGTGCTTTAGCCCACAGATCAATTCGATATGTAGGTCCTGACATTTGGAACGCTTTGCCACAGGAAATACAAACTTGCAATAATCTTTTGTTATTTAAAAAAAAACTAAAGGAATTATTTCTCACCAAATATGCTTGTTAACTTTTGAGGTACATTATGTTAGTGCTATTTCTTTTTTGTCAAGAAGAGGTACATTAAGGGGCATGATTTTATATTTTGTTTTATTTTGTAATTACAGAATGTCTTATTTTAAGCCATGTTTTATTTAAACCTAATAATTACCAGCTATTATCTTAGGGACGTTGCGCTTCAAACATTTTATGTTTATGCATTGTTCCTACTAATTATTATTATATATTATATTATTATATATTGTAACCGAATTTTATTATCTGTAAACAGTTATTTTACATGGTGAATAAATAAAACAAACGAATGTCCTTCGACAACACATTAATCCACATTACCACTCTCCACCCAGGTGTGGTTTGAATGGGTACCTGGTAGGAATTGAATGCTTTTAGCGCTTTAGGGCAGCTGGTATAAAGCCTAGGTAATATAGGAATCGGTATATGCGTCTCGATCGAGCACCCCTTGGGATGGATATGTTCGCAATGTAAATTTAGCTATTATTATAAAAGCATATTTACACAACGGAGAAGGCCCAAAGCCCATGAAGCATCATGATAAAAGTATTGGCCTTGCAAAAATCATGAATTCCTAGATATAATTCATATTTGTAGATTATCGTCCTCATTTCCCCTAGAATGAAGAATGGCTATCTATTCCAGATAGCCGAATACAAGATGGAGGTCTACATAATTATATACAGTAGGCTTGCAGATGCACCATGTGAGAGAGAGAGAGAGGGAGGATTGAAGAGTCCTGAAAAGGACTCCCGGTAATCTTTCTTGAGGGTGTGTAGTCCTGAAAAGGACTGTTGGTGTAGTCTTGATGGAGGTCGTTTATAATAATAATAACGTTTTATTTACCCAGGATAGCCACTTCAGTTATGAAACTGCTCTTCCATATCTTTATTTAATTGTGACAGTATGCCTATGACGAGGAAGACGAATATTCACGGCGCGAGTCTTTTGATTACCCCGAAGACTTCGACTTTGAGTCTGAGTACAACATCGACAATAACGACGATGCAGAATATGACGACGGAGAAGAAAACGATGACGAGGGATTTAATGAAGACAAAGAACGATAATGATGATGACGATGATGACCATGAATTCACTTGGGGATGACGTCATTACTTTCTTCTTGAAAATTTCAACGGGATAAAGGATGTCAACCGCCCAAATCAGACTTATACTGAGGCAAAGAGGAATATAAGAGCCTCAGGGTTCTTCAGTCATTAACATTAATTGTTTTCAAAACATTAATTGAAATGATATACACCTCTCTAAACTTTGATCGGTAGCCTTGCTCTCTCTCGCATATATCACATAATAATTATGTAGTGAAACATGTGCCCAACCTCCCAACCCCGACTATAATTTACAGGCCTCTCAATTTTTGTACATGGCAAACTCGAGAGTTATCCGCGAAACCAAACTGCAAATTTGAGATTCGCATAGACATTCGCATAGTGATTTTTTTTTAAACATTCACAGCCGTCTATTATTGGTCCGATAAATTTCAAACTTTCGAAATTCTGTTTATCTTATTATCTGCTTATAACATGGGTTAGGTTGACCTTTAATGAATGAAATACAAGCCATAGAGTTGCAATATTTTGTTGTTGTTGCAAATTTTCTTATAATAAGAAAAATTATAATAATTATATAGGTTAGCATCGGAATGCCGGGTAAAGCGTTTAAGCCGATCTTCCAGGCGAATATCAACCTTTACATGATATGTTATGTTGTGTGTAAACTGTAATAATGTTTTAGAATGCTGGATTACACAAAATGTATTTAAGATGACAATATTGTGTGAGATTCTGTATGATCGCCACTCGTGCTATGCTGACATCTCTTCACGGGGCCAGTCCGAGGTATATAATAATAATAATAATATTTAATTTTTATATAGCGCTTAATACAAATGTCTCTGACCAAGTGTAGAATTATGATATACTAGAATGAAGAAATTAATCTATTTTTGCCACTCTCCACCCAGGTGCATTAAATGGGTACCCAGTAGGAAAAAAATCTTTGAACGTTTTAGCGCCTTATTATGGCGGCTCAGGTACAACCGGTGAATAATGCGATAGAGTCAAGCGCAGTATTTCGTTATAGTAGCTGCGCTATAAAAATTGACATAATTATAAATGTTCTTATTATTATCATGAAAATGAATTGACATAAAAAGTATAACATTACTTGATATTTAGTCTGATATTTAGACGGGCTCTTTAGAATAATCCGATTTATCATACTAATATCGTAGATGTGGTCTGTAATATGTGTGGCCAAAATGGCGTACAGACTTCACCAATCCTCATCGTGAATCTTACAATCATCCATTTTCTAAATCGATCGCATATTGATGAAGTCACTCCATACATCATTTTGTATTCAATACTTCCATACAGGCTTTATTAGATCACGTTCCTTAATACTTTTGTTCATATTATATTCACATTGTTTTTTTCGTTTTGAAATACAGTATGTGTATGTAAAATCGAAATAGGTTCATATAATTATATTGATCATCTTTATTCA
>JAVYIG010013444.1:0-47349 GCA_035222895.1 Strongylocentrotus droebachiensis
GGAAGAGATGTTTTAGAGAGTACAAATAAGGAGGGGAGAATTATGAGAGCAGAAAAACATGAAATAGGAAGGAAATTAATAAGAAGAGAGATTGCAAAAGAGGAGAATGTATGACATGAAAGATAGAGAAATGGGAAGGGGGCACCATTTATACTCAAAAAAGAGAAAGAAGAAAAGATAGAATTGCCTGAAAGCAGAAAATATAAGAGAGGAAAGAAAATGATGAAGGAGAGATCGCACAAGGGGACCAAAATGCATGAAAATAAAGATGGAGGGGGCACCACTCGTACCGAAATAAATGAGAGAATTGCTTGGGAGCGGAAGAAAAGAATGAGAGGAGAGGTCATAAAATTGTATTGAAGTATATGCACATAGAGGAGAGAGAGAGGGAAATGTGGTTAGGGGACCATTTATTCCCCAATAAGCGAAAGAAAGAGGGAGGATGGAGAACAGTAATGAGAGATGAAGGAAAAGTATATCACAAGAGAGGAGGCATATGCATGTAAATGAAACGTAGAGAGGTGGGAGGTTGCGGTGGCTTGGAGAATCCTGGAATGTTTCACGAAAGTAGAGAATCGTGTTGCATAATAATACAAGAGCATAGACGTCTGAAACGGTGGGGGCGTCTAAGAAATCAATGAGCCCCACTATATTTTTAGTGTGGTTCAGATATTATCGAGACCCCCCCCCCCCCCTCCCCCAAATATTTTGGTGGGGTTCGGATGATATCAACCCCTCCCCTTCTCCTCCTTATATATTTAAACAGGGGTCACAATTCAGGTCTCTATAGAAAAATACACCTCCTCCCCCCCCCCCAAAAAAAAATCAGCTCGCGCTCGCACGACTAGGCCCTTTTAGTTTGAAAATTTGATTATGGGAACAGGGGTTGGGGTTGAGCTCCCCTGCTATATTGGGTGGAGGAGGGATGAAGAGGAGGAGGTGGCTCAGACATTGAGCATCCACATCTTGGTTCAAGGGGCTTCATTTTAACCCCCAGTATTTTGGTGGGGGTTTCAGATATCTTTGAGCCTGCCTCCTTATAATTTTAGTGTGGCGCAGATATTATTGGCCTCCAGATATATTTTATTTTTCTGCTGGGGAGGGGGAGGGGGGGGGGGGCGCTTAGATATTATTGAGCGCCCTCATTTTTTTTTTGAGGGGGGATCTTGAGGCTCGGATATCATTGAGCCTTCTACGTCCCTCCTGCCAATATGTTTTAACAAAAGTCACATTACAGGTCTCTCTGTCTCGAGGGGAAAAAACAACAGCTCTTATTGCCTCGCTTCAGAGGATTAATTCACAATCAAATGTTTGTTTGCTACAATCAATTCCTATTAATTTTCTGATGTCTCAATATAGTATCTCTTCTTTCTTTTCCGGTTTTGTTACGTTTCAAAATAACTCTACAAAAAATACAAAATGCTATTGTAAGAAATAAATTTGCCTGGCAGTCGTTTTCTATTTTCTGATAATGAATGTTTGGTAGGATTCCCGCAACACAAGGCTAAAATTGAATATCTCAGACCAGTTTATATCAGTATTGAATTTACTTTCCCAATATAAACAACATGTGTTGGTTGAAGAATTTCTTGAGGGAAACAATTTGGCCCTTTTAGTTTGAAAAATTGGTTCATAGAAACTATGGGCTGGAGGTCAAGCCGCCTATTATCTTGCATGGGGGGGGGGGGAGCTGAGATAATCAACCCCCAGTATTTTGGGTGGGGTTCAGATATCACATGAGCCGCTATGTATTTTGAGAGTGGCTAAGATGTTATTGACCCCCAGTTTTTTTTGTGTGTGTGTTTTTTTTGTTGGGGGGGGGGGGTTCAGATGTTATTGAGCCTCCCTTTATAATTTGGTAGGGCCTGGATGTTATTGAGCCCCCGTCCCTGTATCTTTTAACACTTGGTCATGTTTTCAGGTCAGCTTTATCGAGAACAAAAGAATTCACCTATAGCGCTGCGCGCTGGCATGATTATTTGACGACAGTGTGTGCTTTGTAGAAATATGCTTGATATAGAAGAAGGGGACTAGGGGCTAAGAACCCCCTCCCCTCCCCCTAGGCATAGCGATATTGAGCACCCAAAATACTGCATGTGCATATTTTTGTTTTGGGCTTGAAATTGCCAGTCTATATAGCTACGTTTTGCGCAAATGCCCCTTTGCGGTTTCTTTATCTAAAAAAGAAATTACTTGCTCTTCACGCTCGCATTTTCATAAAAGCCTTACAAGCGCTTCGCGCTCGCGCCGCACCCTTACAAAAAAAACCATGGTATACCATGGTACTACCATGGTTGTTATGGTATTACCATGGTATTACCATCATAACCATGGTACTACCATGGTAAGCATAATTCTACCATGGTTCTTCCATTGTACTACCATGGTACTACCATACTACCATGGTACTACCGTACTTCCATGGTATAACCATGGTATTACCATAATAACCATGGTACTACCATGGTAACAATGATTCTACCATGGTACTACCGTGGTACTACCATGGTGCTACCATACTACCGTGGTACTACCATGGTACTACCGTACTTCCATGGTATTACCATGGTATTACCATAATAACCGTGGTACTACCATGGTAAGCATGATTCTACATGGAACTACCATGGTACTACCATGGTACTACCTTACTTCCATGGTACTACCATAATAACCATGTACTACCATGGTTAACATGATTCTGTGTTTGGCACTATAGTTTTAATTTGTTTGTCATTTGTTTTTGCTCTTTTTCAGTTTCCTTATAACTTATTGATATACCGAATCGTTTGCTCAAGGTAACTTTGGGCATGGTTTAAACACACGAAGAATAACCGAGTGTGTTATAGACCTACTCAAAGTTACCGCGTGCACACAATTCCACCGACCCACAAAATCTGTTTCAAAGAATGGACTTTAATTTTGAAAACAAAAACAACAACAAATTAGCGGACGCATGAACCAAATAAAAAAACATAAGAATTAATAACAAAATAATAATTAAAATATTTCAGAATCATGAAGAAAAAACAAAACAATTATAATAATTGTTGTTCAAAAACATTTGAAAAGAATGGGGCAAAAAAAAAACTCAAGTATCATTAAAAACACAATTGTTATGAATAAAAAAATATTCAAACAAAAATATAAGAAATGTAGAAAGAAAAAAAATATATTTAAAAAAAATTATATAATTTCATAGAGCTTAAGTTTTCGAAGATTTTAGTTGAAATGAAAAACTGACAATTAAAAAATACATCTAGCAATCTGGCTTAAGTTTATTATTTTAACAAATTCATTAATGTAGTTAAAACGTGTGCAATTATTATTAGGGGAAAACTCTTAACTTTCATTTGGCCATTTATCAATGGTGTGTAAATTAGAAATTGTGCAACAGCTTGAAATATCATAAAGAAGGTCTGCACTAGTCAAGACTATATACCTACAGGCCCATATACATATACACACATATACACACACATACACACACGTATACACACAACCAATCCTTTGGAACCGCTGTGCAACATAACCCCGCATTTTTTGAATGGCTAGCTATGTGTACTGTGTACGTGTCAAAGGATCGCTGTACTGTACAAAGCTTGTATTGGGAATAGTGCATGCACAGTACAAGCTATAGGGTCTATAGCTATACTGTGTGCATTATAAATTCACAATGTAGCTTTGCCTAGACAGGAGCTAGACTGAATCTTGGTGTTTTCTCTGCAAAATAATGCTGAATACTGAGTTTTCCTGCTAATCTACAACAGTATGGGTAAGTTTAAGAATCATCTACCTTATTTACAATGTACTTAGATCTACTCGATGTCTAGATAGTTATTTATGACAGTAACTGGGACTTAAAACACACTCCGACAAGATCTTGATGGGTTATGGGGCAGATATCATTCAAAGCAAAATTTGTCCATTTACATACACATTAACTCTGCTGTGATTATAGTATCATTGTTCTCAGGATTTAATGTTTTATTCCTTTTAGAACATAAATAGAATACTGCATAAAAACCCAGCATATTAACGAATTACGCTTAATCGATGTCATATCTGCGTCTGTGACTGTGTGATTTCATGTTGACAGTTGTTGATATTGATATTTGTTTTTGTTATAGACTCTAATTCAAAATTGTCTTTTTTAAATTACAGATATAGACGCAACATGAAAAATGAGTAGTTTCCATATCGACCTCGTTCTTTATCATCATCTTCACCAATACATCAACGCCACCATATCACCATGTCTTTGACGTAGACCTCCGTTTTCGCGTTTGAACTTTGAAGATTGTTGCGAACTCTAATAATGAATTGGATATTGGCATTATCGATGTTTGTTCTATCTTTGAACACTGTCGCATCGAACTTTGATTAAAGGTAAGAACGTCCTTTTTACCTTCTTCGATTTGCGTTTCGTCGTTTGCAGGTCTGATCCTGACTCCGACTAATGATGACCTAACCTATCGTTCTGTCTTCAATCACCCTCGACGTCAAACTCTATACCGCGTTTCACCATCGCCGAACACGGACTCCGCAACCGATTGACATCGCCGACTCTCGACTTTCGTTTGTCATTCATTTTTGAACTGTACTATGATCACCGACATCATCTACGATCCGCCAAGAAGGCCTAGTCACCAATTGTTTCTTCAAATTTCGTCTTTCGACTGAATTCGAGTACGACATCGTAAACTAATCTCGCACCTCTGCTGGAAGGACAGTTTGTATAATGTACTATGTAATTTGAATATGAGCGGCAGTCTTCCGCTATAGAAATAGACTAACCACTTTATAATATTGTTGTGTGCTGAAAATGTTTAGTGTCATGTATAATGATGTAACAAGCGGCAGTCTTCGCTATAGAAATAGACTTCAGTTTTCGACTGTAAATTGTTTTATATATTTTACGCGAGCTAGATTTTAGCTCGTTTGAATAAACGTTTTTTTTAAAGTAAACATATTGTTTCCATTGTTTGATGTTTGATACGTCATATGATCATTCAACAATAATGATCAACATGATTGTGATGTCTTTTGTTAACAGATCGTGTTTGCGAGATAAGCGGCTGAATGGATAATTAAGTTGAAAGTGGACATGCCAGCTCCTGTCATTTTTGCGTCTACTTTGCAGACCGCTAGCATGCTATTTCAAAATTAAATAAACAAGGGCTGGCAAATATTATGAGGAATACTGTGTTGAAAGTGCTTTAATTATGTAGTAGATTTGTAAATGATACCATGGTACTGGACCACAATAATACCGTGGTATACCATGGTACTGTACCACGGTAGTATACCACGGTACTGTACCACGGTACTGTACCACGGTACTGGACCACAATAATACCGTGGTATACCACGGTATTATTGTGGTACAGTACCGTGATATACTACCGTGGTACAGTACCATGGTATACCACGGTATAATTGTGGTCCAGTACCATGGTACAGTACCGTGGTAGTATACTCGGCGGAACTATACCGTGGTACTACCGTGGTACTACCGTAATAATTGTCATGGTACTACCATGGTAGTACCATGGTTATGTACCGTGGCCAATATACCGTGTACCATGGTACAGTACCATACCATGGCACTACCATGGTACTACCATGGTACTACCATGGTTTTTTTTTGTAAGGGCAAGATGAATTGAGTACATAGGGGAATAGAAATTTTAAAATGGTTGATAAGTTCATGCCAAACTAGAATGTCAGTGGGCGCTTGTAGCTTCAATCAATAGAAAGACGCGTGGGCCAAGCGGCACCCCCCCCCCAAAAAAAAGTTTTTAAATACATGTGGCGGTTTCAGAATAGGAAGCCAGCTAGCGGAGAGAAGAGAGAGAGAGAGAGAGAGAGAGAGAAAGACAAGAAGAAAAACAAGTCTGTGCAATGCTCTAAATGAGGAAAATATAGCCCCCGCCCCCCCCCAAAAAAAAAATAATAGAGACTTTATCACGGAACTTTCAAAATGTTGCCAAAGGGTGTAAAAGAAACTTATCATGGAAATTTCCAATGGATGGGGGGGGGGGGGGGGTTAATTGACAATTTTCCTTAAATATTTTGTAGAAAGAAAAAAAATGCCCCCCCCCCCCCCCCGCAGTCGTGTAAATCTTCCGAAGCCTATAAGAGTGAGTGAATAGTGGCTCCACCAAACCATGGAAGGTAAAATAGTAATTGCATTTTATGATAGAGAGACTGTCATGGATATTTCCAAATTTTTGTCAACGGGTTTTATTGACGATAACATCTGTAATTCCTGCATGTCACTTCTTTATTTTATTGTTGGTCGGAATTCACCAAAGTTCTTCGCGATTCGGACGTAGCAGACGACGTGTGTGACGTTTGCAAGAGCTTGGCTACTCGCGGTTACCATTGCTATTTTGCGTATTTTTGGACAGAAGATCTTCTAAATCGTCATGGTTTTGCCTCGCTTCTGACCAAAGCTCACATAATGATGATTTGCAGAAATTTGGCAATCATGTACTATAATAAATACCATGAGCTCAGAAACATTGGTAGGCAAGATAACGTATTGTTTTTTGCCCATTTTCTTTTATTTTGTCCATTTGCAAATGTAGTTTTTAAAACTTTTTCTAAATTTGTCTGCTTAAATATGAATTAAAATAGTTTAATCGACTATATTCCAGAAGAATTCGTGACCACAATTGTGAAGATTCATGCAGAAACAACGAAGCAATCGCGGTTTCCATTTACAGTACACCCTTTCTGCCTCATAATGCAGGGACGTTTCGGGCACGTAAAATAGGCACATAGTAGATACATGTAGTAGCTCCTTGCAAAACTGGAAGAGAGAGAGAGAGAGAGGGTGAGGAGAGAGAGAGAGAGAGAGGAGAGATGTACTGTAAAGAAGTTGACATGTACCAGACCATGGAGGCAAGGTGGTATACACAGACAGTCACTCCTCTCGTGTCTGCATATCGGCCGTACAATGAGTGTGGCCAGATACACAATCACACACAAAAAATAGATTCTCAGTACACGCAAAGCAAGTTCAGAACTGATCTGCAGCTCGTTTACATAAATAGCTAGTCTTGATTATTGTGCGTATAGTATTCGTCGCATGTACTGTCAGACTCATGTTATGGTTTTATACAGTCCTATAATTGCTGTATAAATTTACGCATACCTTTTTTATATCCCCTTTTTCTTATTTGGCTGTGCTTCGATGTTGTAATTACCCATTGCTATAGATACACCGAGTTACTTATAGGCCTACCACTTTGTGCTTTCAGAATTTCGTGAAGAGAGATCAAAGTATTTGCCAAACTCGAAAGCAAACGCCTGTAAGATCGAGACTAATCCCAGGGCACTTTGAACGGGTAGCATCGAGCATCCCCCTCCCCCCCCCCCCCCCCCCCCCCCCCCCCCCCCTCGCCAACAACAACCGGCTTTCGAAAGGATTTATGGACATGAATCCCGTGCATACGTCACAGCACGTCTAACTATAAATCATAACTCTTACCTTACCGTATACCCGGACCCTAAACGTATAATGGCTTGTGACGTAGGGACGGGATCTACGCCCATAAAGTGCTACCCCTCTCGAAATGCCGATCAGGCGCGCAAGTGTAAATGATTTCCTTTATAACCGACATTTGAAGAAAAAAAAATTAAAAAAAAAAAATAAATAAAAGGTATGTTCATGTCAAGTCCATAACAGAAAGGTTGTTTTATGCCGATTATACCCTTGTCCATATAACGACCTTATGGAGGAAGAAGTACATAATTTCATCCATGCCCCAATTTATTTAGCAGTTTTCAAGAATTAACACAAATTAAGATTGTATTTCTGTCTCAATTTTTTGGCTATCAGATGCTCTGTCGACTGTGCCTTTTCCATAGTTTTATTTCTTTACGTAACCATAGGCCTATTCAAAAAGTTTGCGTTGATGGCTAGCTAGGCCACACTTATAACTTCCCGTCTTTTGTTTTTCGTCGAGCTCTGGGCCCTAAATAGGATGCAGCTGCCTCCCCTGTCGATCTCAATTTCTCCTTTTTTGCGATCCTTTGCAGCTCCTCAAAGTACTCCATCTTTACCCACACCGCTTTGTGGGTATTTTCGTATTTTAGCTTGTTCAATCTTCTTGCAAGTTTTTCTGCTGACACACTTCTCTTTGGTTTGACGTTAGGCATGATGAAACGCTAATATTGTGAAACTACTCGATAGTACGGTATAGTACGGTATGTAATGGCGCGGCTTTCGCTCGATCGATCTTTATCCAAAGTCAGTCCAAAGTCAGGGTGCTAAATTCACTCCGCTGCAGTCACAAAACCAGCTAGCGCTGGGCGATTTCAGAGCGGCCTTACAGTCCGCTACCAGCCCGAGGAGAAGCTCACTGTGCGGTATTCTGTGCGAGAGGGAGCTATGTCGCCGCTACGAGTTCATGACGATTCCTTGGTATCGTCATCAGCGTTCAATTTTAAATCATAGATATCTTGATAAAATACACTACCGATTGGCTTATAAACTTCAGGCAGTTCCTGTTTGACCCAAAGGTTTGAAATTATGATAACAACATTCGCTGGAACACTGTTTTTTTTAAAAATCATGCACGAAGTTAACCAATGCCTTTAAATTCTCATTCAGGATGATCTTTATAAAAGTTCAGATTTTAGAATAGAAATGGAGTAGTGCAGGTATGTACAGTACCTTGAAGGCATGAACATGTTGACCTCATGCATACTGTTCTACTGCAGAAGAAATATATTGTATGATGATTTCAGTTTGATATGGTTAGGGCTTCCTTCTCAGAAAAATTTATCATAAGACAGTTCTAAGTGTATTTTTGTTTTCAAAATGTATGTTATTATATTGTTTGTTTGGAATCAAAAGGGCTTTATCACTGTGTTAAAGTATTCAATATAATGCACTTCTGGCTCCAAACAGAAGGTAAGGTTTACTAACATGTATTATTCAGTTTAAAGGTATTATGTCCCATTTGCAGGCCAAAAAAATGAAAAAGTTAAATTCCAACAGCATTTGAAAGATAATACTAATTTAGAACTTCCCTAAAAAAGGTGGGGCTTGAAAATGTCTTCAAGTGGGGAAATAACGACTATTAGATGTCAAATCGACTTTAGGGCTATAGAGCCCAAAAGTAATAGTCTTGATTTTCAGACAATTGTACCGAATGATCATACGTTTTATGCTGCGCAAAGATTCAATCAGTTTAATCTTGGCCATCACAAGAAGTGGGTTATTGATGTAGACAAATGCTCATGTACCTTTTACAACTCTTTTCATGTATGTTATTACCAAAGAAAAAAAAAGGCCAGTCAGTCACTAGTGTCTGACAGTGAAGTCTAGCAAGTAAACGGGTTTCCTTGCATAATTTGAATATGAGGACACTGCTAACGTTTAAATTTCACAGATAGGACATACATGACATATTTATAATTCCTGCAAAGTTCTACAGAATTTGAGGTTGGCTGCAAAAGGGACATAGTACCTTTAAGAGAAGTGGACAAGTCTATTCAATTTTTGTTTTAAAGATCTACGATTTATCATGATAAATTACAATGTACAGTCTGTCACAGTACATATTTACAATTGCCTAATTATTCTCTGCTCGCCCTAAGAGGCAAGGGCAAGTTTGATTTCCATGTACATGCCAGTCAACTCATTTTAACTGCCGTAGCACCATGCTGCAGATATTGATGTAAAATCAACTGAATAACAGTATCTATTACTCAGTCTTTGAAATGTCATCAAAATAATTTGTCTTTCACCCCTTCTCCTCTCTACATTATATATCCAACCCTCAAGCTTGGATAAACTTCACACAGGGGTGGCAAGATTTCCTCGAGCCCATCCGAAATCAAATCGCAAATGCGGCCGCAAATACCATCCAAACTAAGGATTATTGATCAATAAAACCCTCAAGGGAAATCTGCAATTGGCCCTCATTTCCACCAGAAGTACTTCATATTCCTGTCATTTTTTTAACCTATAATCAGAGCGCTTGCACTATGATAAGCCCAGCCAAGGGAGTGTGAAGTTCATGCCAGAATGCTAAAACACTTTTATCCCTTTCTTTCTTAATTTATTTCTTCTAGTATATTGAGGAGTTAATCTTCATAATAGAAAATACAATAATAAATTTGATCTTGAAGAGTTCTTTTTCAGTCTAAGAAGGTTAAGACCAAATATTATTAATGAAAAAATGCCTATACTATCATATGGTTTATGATGGGTAATTTGGCAATAAAACAAATCGGGGGGGGGGGGGGAGGTATCTACTTGTATTACTAATGAGATATTTCAGCCTAATATTTCCTTGGTAAGACATCACTTGTATCATGGGCTACTGATGGCAGATTTCTCTCATATTTTGGTCTAAACTTTCAAATATTAATAACTTTCTGATATCTTGTCCAATTGTTTTTAAATATTTTGCAAAACATTTCTCAGATATTTCTGTTTCTTCTACTCCAGCCGGCTTTTTATTCAGGGTTTATTCCTCTCTAAAGCTACATGAATTAGACCGATCCAAAAAGTCTACGGTTCCATTTAAGAGTTTGGTAGCTCGACCAAGCACTTTAAGTATCCTCTCACAATACAATGTACATGTAGGGATTGCAGCCAGGCTCAATACGTACAGGGGTACATGGCACATTTTGACACAGGACACTTGTAATTAAGTAATTAATACAGGGTCGGGAGCAATGTTTACAGACCATAATAATATCAGATGATATGAACATCCTGAGAGAGAAAAAAAATAATAAAGGAGTCTTATCTTGTTTGTATTAGGGTCTTGTGGCTTGTATGTAACTCAAAAAGCATTTCATTCATGTCCACAAGACTACCTGTACATGTACATAACCCTACATGTACCATACAAACATACATGTACATTATATGTACATAACATGTACATTATACGTACATTACATGTAGATTATATGTAGATTATATGTACATTATATGTACGTTACATGTAATGTACATTACATGTAACATCTCCACCAGTATATTGATTTCTTCATTGACTAATGCTGGTATGACAGGAAATCTAATGATCAATCTCTATCGTCAGACAGGTGCAAATCATGATCCCAGTAGTCAAGTTCAACTGGTATTGATCGATGTATACACAGAAATCGGTATCTCAAGGGCCTGTATTAGATACCTGGGCCCCGTCTTACAAAGAGTTGCGATTGATCAATCGAAAGTCCTTCAATCGATCACAATTTGCAGTCTCCTATCTCTTATGTACATATATGCGATTGATATCAATCACAAATAAGTTGCGATTGATATCAACTCTTTGTCAGACGGGGCCCTGATTTGTATTGTGTACACTACTTAAATTCAACATCGTATTATTTTGATGGTTGAGAAACAGGACAGTGCCTACTATCAATATTGTTGAATCTATTAAGGAGACTGCAAAATGTATGTACAGTAATGACTTTTACAAACGGGTTGCAAAACTAACACTACAATGTAGTCCGAATGAGACTACATGTAGGCCTACCGGTACATTTATTTCCTGATGATAAAATCTCCACATTGTTTTAATGGAAATCAAATTCCTGAATTCGTAACTTCAAGCCATGACCCAATACCTTACCCTAATCCTAAATATAATATCCTCTTACAATATGCACCCCACACGTATGACATAAATTTTCATGAAAATTGAAAATAAAGCCCAGAGCAAATGTAGCCACTACATGTACATGTACATGTACACACGCAGACACGTCTCATAACCATTTGAATGTAGCACATTGTAGTCTATTTGAAAAATTGTACAGTTATTGTTGAAAATCCTCAAGGTAAGTCTCCTTTAATAGCATTTCAACAAATGACAAACGAAAGAGATGTTTATCCTACTTTTGTTGATACAATATCAAATCACTTTCACCTGACCCATCAAAACCAAAACATGGATAATGTTCTACAAGCCATCCAGGACAGTATGAAACTAAACATCAATCATCTTGATTAGAACTCCATATACATGTACGGGTTCATATGGAGGATTCAGTGACACAAAGACTTAACTCCATATTTTGCCAAAATGAGTATTTGATATCAAAATGTTCAGAATAATGTGGGCTTTCCAGGAAACACAAAGACTTAACTCCACTCAACACCCCATTGAAGTCAATGGCTAGTGAAACAGACTTAACTCCTTAAGGCCCAAGTGCTCAGTGACACATAAACCACTTTTTCTAAAAAATTGCCAAAGTAGAGTTACGTCCTTGTGTCACTGACCCCTCAATGTGTACGTGTATGTGTAGGCCTACCAGCTAAACCGTATGCAAAGTGATAAGTTCATATCTAATTTAAAGTTCATATCTCATTTAAAGTACAAATATCAGCACTGTATGAACTCAATGTAGTTGTACGTACTCGGAGGCCTAACAACAGCCTGGGCTATCATTCAAACATTCTTTAATACTCTACGACAAAAAATTGGATTTTGTCAATCAAAAGGCTGTCTTGTGATCAATTGCAAATGTCACAAGTCTTTCATGGGAAGAGACAAACAATCCTATCTTTTTCTTTAAAAAGAAATCAACACTTAAGTCATATTACATGTAGCAGCCACATCCTTGCTGCTCTCTTTGCAAAAGCATGCAATTCCAGGATATGCGTTAGTCTCGGTGGAAAACTGGTAGCAAACCATCGTGATCTATTAGTTCTCTCATCCCGTTTGTCTCAAATATCACAACGTGGAATAATATTCATGTCATGCTGGAAATATGTGCATGGTTTCATCCAAAATACCAACATGAAACATGATGCAAAATCTCTGGTATGTTACGCAAAATCAAATCGTTATATCAAGATGGTCCTTTTTAAAGGTACATGTAATCCACAATCTTATAATTACCCATACGCCTCACCAACATCACTGTAAATCATGATTTCATTTAATACCGGTATACTTCTTTTTAAGGAAATCAGCAGTTTATGTTTACAATTATTTCAAATGAAGTGGTTTGAAAGTCACTAACTAAAATCACTAACATAAATAGGCACACATGGTGTACATCCAAATTCTACTGATAAACCTAACTAGCCTATTTTCACCCATTAAACTATATAGCTCTACATTTACATGTGTATTAACTCCCATTTTCTATCCAAAATCGTTTGAAAGAATTCAAACTCCATTGCAGATTTGATTATTCTGTATGTCTTATTGGATGTAATTAGGCCCGAGTCATCACGGGTTTTGCCGAACCCGGGTTTGACTTGAAAATTTCGGGCGGGGACCGGGTACCCGAAATTTTCACCATTGCACTGACACTAAAAATTGTGTGCATGCAGCGGCGGGAGTTAGACTAAGTTGCTGTTCTAATAATGCGACGGAAAAGACAGTTACTGCTTTCAAAACAATAAAATAATCAATTGAATTAAATTGAGATGCTTTAAAAAATAAATGGATATCGTTTCAGTTGACGGTAGGTGTTTTTATCGCTCTAAAATTGAGGCTGCAAGAAATGAATCACGCTTCGTGGTACCGATCGAGTGCGTTCAGAAACGGAAGTGGAAATAGATCTATGACCCACTGAAGACAGAGCAAGAAAATGCCACACACAAGACTAAAATATTGATCAGACTATTGCAATTAAATCGTAATACTAAAGGCATTAATTTAATTGTCAAAATATATCCACAACATAATGGTTTATCCTTGATAGTTTGATGAAGGAAAATAAATTAAAGCTCTTGAAATAACATCGAAGTGCCTTTCGTTCGTTCTAAAAATGCGTGTATAACGGCAAGCAGAAGTTACGAGTCAAGCTTGATATGCATGTTTACATCCCTTCACCGTCATCCGACCTGATCGGAACAATAAGCATTAAACCAATTAAAAAACATCACGTAAGACTTTAAGGGACTCCAATTCAACAAAATTACCATAAAATAATTATTTGCTTTGACAAATAATACTATAGATATTCATAATATCTTACAGAAATAATGATATTTCATGAGCTACGTACTCGATATCGAGTTCAGCTAGCCATCATTTTGTCTTCAGTGGGTCATAGATCTATTTCTACTTCTGTTTCTGAACGCACTCGATCGGTACCACGAAGCGTGATTCCTTTCTTGCAGCCTCAATTTTAGGGCGATAAAAACACCTACCGTCAACTGAAACAATATCCATTTATTTCTAAAGCATATTTAATTGATTATATTGAAATATAAGTTTGTGAATTCCATATTTTTAGTTCTATATTTCAAAATATCAGTGTGAAATTTAATTTTGAAAAACCCGAAACCCGAAAACCAAAAACCGGGTTTCAGCTCGACGGTCGGGGCCCGGGCGGGACCCGTTTCGACTCAGGCCTAGATGTAATGTACAGAAGTTTCTATTTCTTTTCATTGCCGATACTCAAGATTCCCTTTAAGCCTAAACTCTGATACATGTATAGAAGGATGATGGGCATTTGTATTGTACAGAATCTATTCAACTTGGTGTGGTTTTGTTGTTGGTTTGCACATGCTTAGCCAGTCATCAATCAAGATATATGTGTACGCACACACTAGTGGTTTTAAACTGTAAAGAAAAGGAATCTATGGATGATTCAGGTTGTATTCATGTTGCAGGCTTGCAGCTTTACTCGTGAATACTGGATTAGAATACCTGTATTTCTCAATCAAAGTTTTATGTACAGGAATCTGCATAAGTAGGCCTACGTGTACTATGCAGGCTAGAGAGACACATTATATATTTGTGGCCAGCATTTTTGGACATCCAATCTACTGTTGCTTTCCACTCATATTTTTGTGACAAGGAACTTTCACAAAATGCAAAATGTCAATGTGGTAATTCAATCATTTCAATCATCTGGGCGACTAGCATAACATTTTGGTTTTACAATTCCAATAAACTAAATGTAATGCAAAACTATCATCATGTAAGCAAAGATGATTTTTCAAGTGCATATTAGTTCATTAGGAAGATGTCTTAAATTTCATTCTGCCATATGGATCACATCCATAATACAGTATGGCCTAAGGTAAATTGGCAATACTTGTTAACGCCTCAATAATACCTTATAATAAACATGACTTAATAATCTAAATGTTAGCACACTCCACCTGTAAATGAGGTTTAATTCATTTCCTTTTTAATTAGATTTCCATTTAACTTGGCACAGTGAATGGCGACCCTTTTGCGCATCACGTCTCCCTTCTCCCTTGTTACGAAACTGTTGGCTCTAGATGCAGGGAAATAATTACCAGGCTGGCTTCATGGATCATAAATAGCACATCACTCGGGTTGTTGAACCTCACTCTACCAATTACCAGTAAACAAAAAACACTCCTTGAAAATGACTGGAAACGGGACTCTTGCTTAGCTCATGGCCTGCCTGCCTGGCAGAGAGGCTCGATTCTATCAATGATAAAGGTCAAGTCGACAAGGCCTTTCCTTCGTGCTGTAAGCGCTATGCTGTAATTGCATGGCTTGGAAACATATTCTACAGAAGGAAAGTTAACCATCAAAGATCTACATTCTTGTGTATTTGGAAACAGAATGCTATAAAAAGTATGCAGCGAAAGATAATACACAGACAGCGGTGAGCGATTTAGCTCTGGTAAGCTCTTAAAGAGCTCCGGTAGCTCTGGTACAAAAACAATAACATATGAGTACAACACACTTATACAACAACAAATCCTAAAGGAGCTCCCTCAAACAGAAACAATTTTTTTTCCACTGGACCATATCAGTAAATATCTAATATGAATTGGGAATTCACATTTACACCGTAATATACCGTAATTAACGTTGTATAAACAGCCCTCGTTTTTTTTTTTTGCCGACTTAAAAAAAACTAGAGAACCTAGGATAGAACCTTGTGGTACGCCGTGTAATAAAAGAAAAATTGGAGGAATTATTATTATAAACTACATATTGAAATCTATCAGAAAGATTACTTTCAAACCAAGATGACAGACAAATTTGAGTGTTGTTCTAGTTTCCGAGTGGTGAGCCAACACACCGATTACTGAGCTGGGAAACATTGCCAGGCATACCGCCAGGTGGAGGGGCATAAATCGAAACTTTAAAAAAAAAAAAAAATTGGCGGCAAAAAGGTGCGGTTAATACACCGTTAATTACGGTAGTATATAATATATAAAGCACAAATGTCAAACATTGTTTACTATTAAAGCTTCATGCAAACTGTGTCTCTATTTGAGATTACTTGGGAGAATTAAATTTCACCAGTCATAAACATTACAAAAGTCTCTCTCACCTATAACCCTGACTTCAATATTCATCAGAACGGATGGATATATCGCTAAAACAAATTCATGTCCGCCCTGACAAGGTCTTTGTTTAATTTCGAAATAAAACAAATCATTTTCCAGAACTATACTTCGGATCTATGTTCATATTCTGAGAACGAGTGTTACTATCACCAGAATCAGTCAATTCCAATTACTATGAATCACCAAAAGGCAAAAGTGATCTTCCACACTCTGTACAATAAATATAAACAAATGTGAACAGATCTCCCACTGAGGATTACATTTGGGTTCACGTTTGGGTTCAGAGCTGTGGTGACACAACCTCAGGCACAGAGGGGCCAAAATTATGATGACCAGTCATGGCTCTGGTATTTCCCTGCCAAAGTGGGCTGGAAGCCTGAGAGAATGGGGATTTATTTGAAATAACCACCAAAAATGGTGCCAGAGCCCTCAGGGTAACTCAGGATTGATGGTATGCGTTCATGTTTGAATTTTACTGAGGTCATGGTGTCAGGGCTTTTACGAAGAATTTTCCTACAAAAAAAACAGTGTCTAAAACAAGTTTACCTTTGGGTATATCTGACTATTTGTATGATTGAATACCATTTAAAGCTACAGGTCAAAATCTTATTTTCTGAACCTGTGCAAAAGGGCCTGAGATCGGAAAATGTGACTGTGAATTTCTTTTGGGGGGCTGGATGAACGAAGGTCATTATCTTTTACCTCTTTAAAAAATTGTAATATATACAAAAACACAACACTACGTCTTAAAGTGAATTCTAAAATCAAAGAACACTAAAAATGAGTACCGGTAGGCCTTCACGTTCACGGAAATGTCACACATCACAGAAAGGAAAGTTCAAAGCATTGAAATTTGATTCTTGTGGCATGTGGTTGTTTCTTGTAGAAGTTATCTACACTACACTTTTCATGGTTCATAAAAAAGGTAGTACAGTGCTACACATGAATTGTGACAGTTGATAGCAAGTCATTTATATTTTACATTATTGTCAACAGAACTTTGCATTAACACAAATGATTGTTTCTATATTTTAAGCAAAGGTTGTTTCTATATTTTAAGCAAAGGATATTTTGTAATTGTTTACAAATTCCTGCTTGCTAATAGTCAATATTTACTCAAGCACACTCCAATATTTGTGAGTATGATCATAACAAATACCGGTAATAACCATGCACTATGACACATTAACATTTTTTCTATTGTGCAAATATTGTTTTTATTCCTATTGCTTGGAAATGCAAGGTCCTGAATGATAAATTACACATCATTTGGGCTAAATTCCTCCCATGGGTTGTGTTCATTGTCAAAAGGAAAACCTTGCTGACAGGAAACTCAATCAAAATCCTGCTTCCTTATTTATTATAATATTTATGCACATATCATGATGCATGTACAGTGTACATGTATTCATATTAATATTCTGGTGGTATTCATATTCCTGAATGTACATGTACATGTACATGTATAATGTGTTGTTGCTATACAAGTGCAATCCAATCTGCTGTGATTCTTTTTAAGACAGGTCAACAAATAATCTGATATATCAATTTCATCCTTAAAAACTGATAGAAAAATATGTGCATGCAAGAATTGAATACTCTTGATAATAATATTTTGAGGAAATCAATCAAATACACTTCTTGACATTGGGGCATGCATAACTTCATTGCAATCAAATAAATTGCAGTCTGAAGTCAATACATGGAAATCATATTGTAAGTGACCCTGAATCTTGATATCAATACAATTACTTTCATTGGAGTTACTGTATACTGCATCAACTTCTTGATTCAATACAGAAGCTCTCAGTGCATATGGAATCTTGATTCAATGTCATTGCAATTTGAATTGATGATACAAGAGGGAACGGTAGGCAGAACTGCATTCATATCAATACTATAGCTACGTCTTACCTTCTGAATGCGTGGAAATCCTTGCAGTAAAAGGGTATGTTCTTTGTGGTTTTTCTGAAAGTAATGAAACATACGATACACAGTAATAAGAATGTCCTCAGTAACATACGATCCTTCCATGTAATACTGCACTCGTACTTGTATCACATTTAGATTTATCAGAATTCTGATACATGCAACATAAATCGTCTGTTTGCACGAAAAACACACACGTTCTACACATACCCCTACAATGCAGTTCTGTACTTGTCGCTTTGCGAGGTATGTGAGATTGAAAAAAAAATCACTCTTCCTAAAAATATCATAGTTTGACATACAGACAACAGATTGTATCGCAATATATCTAAATATGGAGATCCACTTTAGGGCCCAGAATGCCTGATTTTGTCATTTCTGCTGAGCCGGCAAGACCTGACCGTGAGTCGCAAATTACTATCACACATGGAGCGTTTAATAAACTGGCACATGACTAGATTATACTGCCTTTGCTTTCGCATTAAGGGGCACGCGGCTGCCAGGCTCGTGGAGTTACTACAACCGGCATTCATCGGATTCTATCCATTAAATCCTGAATTCCAGTAATTTGACTCATACTTTACAACTGATTGATCTAGAGAGCGCAAGAATTTCAGGTGACAGACTGCATTTAGCTTCTCAAGTTCAGCGCTATTTTGTGATCGAAGCCCAATCTTTGGGTAATATTCACATGATCACAAAAGAGAAGGGAATATTCAAATCATAATTTTGTTATTTTATCACATAAGATGGTCCCTCATCTTTTCGTAGGCACTCAATCATTTTTCACACTTCCCACTTATACCTGCATGTACTGTATTTTCCAACAATGACACTTTGTCAAATTTACTAGAATGCAGCCACCAAAAAAAAAAGATTTTTTTTTTTTTTTTGGGGGGGGGGGGGGAATACAATATGTCATTCTAATGTTTGAAAGGAAATAAAATATGAGGGTTGCATAATAATTGTATTTCTTAAATATATGTCAAAAGTATGCAGGGACGTTAAGTGCCACTACAATACTACAAGCTGTATATGGTGCTAATTTATGTATAATTCAACTCCTACAGTATACATTTTTAAGACAAATGGCAAGTGCCTGTAAAGCAAGAGTACACAGGTGAACTGGAACCAATTATAAATAAATTCCTGTATACAACTGTATATTTGGACAATATTGAAAACTTGGTAAAGACTAGCGAAATGAAAGAAAGCCTACATTTTATTATTCATTTTGAACATCTCGTGTCAGGCATACCTGTTAAACCTCTTCCAACACTTTTGATGCAGCACTGTATCTAACACACCTGAACCGGGTTCATGTTCGTGTAGCCTTTCATTGACTTCCAATCAAAGATTAAAGACCAAACAGGTTTTTAATAAAATTTTAACAAGGAACAAAGTTTGTTAACTTCAATTCGATGGTAAACTGGAAAGTAGTAAGTGGAAGAGCCCACATCCCACTGTTCAAGCATTGTGTGTGTGTGCAGTTTCTACAAGCCTTGTTTGACATTTGCATTAGCTTGAGTGTGTTAGAATGCAGAATAGTGGCAAAAATAGTACCCTGACCTACTATTGTTCCTCCTTCTCAAGTGTTTTTAGATCGTCTATTTCACAGAGATTATCATCTGGAAGATGTTTGCGAGATCTTCATCAAGAGTGATTAATAGCAGCCAGTTTTTCCCACACACTAGGTATGTCTTCATCAGCTCGAAATTGCCAAATAGCCCGCTATTTCTGATTTGGGGAATAATCCTGAAGTTACAAATTGTGTTTTCATCAGCTTGAAACTCGAACTCGAAACTCGACTTCGAGAAATCAGTTCGAGATATTTTGCTCAGCGTTCGCGCATAGTGCGAGTCTTCAGGCTGGTGAAGACGCACCGGACAAATAGCGGGATATTTTGCAAACTAGCCCAAGATATCTTGGGATGATTATCTGTACCAAATATCCTGCTAATTGCAACTGCGGGAAGATGAAGACACAAATTAGCTGGATAATTTGCGTTCAGGAAAATTCAAATAGCGGGTTATTTGGCAATCTCGAGCTGACGAAGACAGGCCTACATGTACATTAGCCTGTGTCCTTGTGCTTTCCACCCACTTAAATGTACAGTATGAATGGATCGTGAATAGCATTTGGAGCATTCCCATTCCAAGTTAGAGTTTTATATGTCTTTTATGGGTCCCAATAGGGTCATGTTATTCAGGGAATTATTATATTTATGTAGGGCATTATTATGACCTACATATTATGTCTATTACGAGCATTAGAATAGAGCAAACTATACATGTACATGTAGGCCCTACATTTATACACAATCGTATTTTGAAGGAAAATATTGACCAAAGTTTGTTTGCAACATATTGATGTATCAAATATCCAGGGCTTGACAGTAACAAGGGTCCTGTACACAGAGACTGCTCAAATTTCACTTTGGATCCCTTGAATGTTAAAAATGAAAATGGGGCTCTTGTGTATATCAAGCACTCCTCCAACCCCCCCCCCCTCCCTCTTTTTCTCTTTCTCTCTCTTTCTCCCCTCTCTCTTTCTCTCTCTTTCTCCCCTCTCTCTTCCTCTCTCTCTCTCTCCCTCCTTCTCTCTCTCTCCCCCTCTCTCTCTTTCTCTCTCTCTCTCAACACACATCAGCTGGTTAGCGATTGAGACTTTCCAGACTCCTGAAGTACACTCTGTGAAGTAGGGCCTAGTTCTTTGTTAAATAACCTACACTGCATATGACAACCACGGTACAGGGCATATGACTTTACAACTTAGTAGACAATACAGGTTCAATTCAATCTCTCCTGCCAAAAAAATATATACTGTCCCCAATTTTTTTTTTTCTGCTCCAAAATTAGGATCCATTAAAAGTCAACCATGACCATGGGCTTGTTTTTATGGGTGATCTCTATACTTCTGAAACCTTAAAAATCAAAACAAACACAGACCTTCAGTGAGCTCTGTGCTCACTATGAAAGAGTTGAAATTCCATTTGTCAATGTCATTAAACAAACAGTGACTTTACCCTACATTTTATAAACTATAAACAAGGCAAAATATTCATTTAATATTCATATAGGCATTAAATGTATACTACACAATGTACATGGCCACTTACAAGTTCATGATATTAATAATGTATATTCTCTTGGAAGCTGAAATAACTATACACTGTAGTAGAACTTTAACACTGAATTGTAATATCTATATGGTTGTTTAGTAATTAACTTGATGGCAGTTCATTTATTAAAGTTATGTGTCATAATCTTGTACTGATATAAAACCTCATAGTAACTAGAACTGAACTTTATAATAGCATCTATAATAGCTATGTTCAGCACAAGATTTCATGAATTTACTCCAAGGCTATTAATTATTTACCCATTGTCTCATATCACCACTCTTGCAATAGAATGAATAAACAAGTCAATCTACCAATTAAATCCATAAATGAATGAATGAATACATGAATGAATAATTAATAAATACATTTTTTTAACCTTATAGGGATTGGGTATCTTTGGCTCAGATTCTAAACAAAATCAAGAATTTAGCTTGTGCTGCAATCATAATTACATGTAACCTCTAGGTCACTCAGAAATCCCATAACTTTTACCAGCCAATCACCTGTCTGATTATCAAGATATTTATGATTGGAATTCAAAATTTCAAAAACACTACAATCTATTGGCAAAAATGAGCAAGGTAAAACCAGTCACTCAAAGATTTTTACTTTTTTGAGCTTTTGAGGCACTTCATGATCATATTGAAGGGCAATTTTTTTCAGGGCTTCAATATTACACCATATCACAGACACTGATAACACGTAGAGCCATGCATTTCAGATTTGTAAAACTGGAAACATTGTAACACAATGCCTTTAAGAAGAAGTGTAGACACAGTCATACAATGCACTTTAGTTTAGATGCAATCTGAACACAGTGTCTCATTTCTTTATCTTTTTTAATATTCTGACAATTACTCACTGAGGTATCTTGAATGAGTAATTAATTCATTTAGGCTGATCCAGGAAGTGCATACTTCAGAATGAAACTCTGCGGATCATTTACAAGATATCTTGGGAATCCTGCATTATTACCGTCTTGTCCTCGACAAAAAAAAGTTTTTAGAGCAAGTGGCAAATTTCTCTCTGAATGTTTTTATATTTGGCAACATGAATCTAAAATTAATAGAATAAAAGATTTAGGTCCTAAACCTCACCTTAATGTGAAGGTTTTAACGTAAAGCTGCCTAATGGAGAAACAATGTCTGATATTATACATGGACTGTACAAATAAAGTTCAAGTACATACAGTTCACAACTGAAATATTATACTCATTGTAAATTTGATGTTTTATGTGGTTTTTCATAACTCAAAATAGGTGGACGGGTTGAATTGGGGCCTTTGATGAATGTGTCGGGATGTAATTTGTCATATTCTGAAGAAACACACACGTAAATCTGGACAAATCATTTTTTTTACAAACTCCAGAAACTACCAAAATGGTAGGGGTACAAATAATTTTGTTGTTATCTGTAATACTGTATGGGCTGTTCAAACTCCCTCAAAGGCCCTACATGTACAGACCTTTGACATTGGGAGTATCTATACTCATTTCATTTTCAATTAGAATTTTACAGTGAATATGAATACCTTTTATTTGTCTGAAAATTAAAAGACGGTCTACATCAATAAAATGATTTTTTTTTTAAAGGGGTGCATCCTGTTAGGCACATCTAGAACTATCATAAAACTAAATTTTAAATAGCTATAGATACAAGTGTTTTAAAAAATCATAATAATCATTGTATACCTGTATATCAGGCCTCATACATATGTTCATGAACATGCAAGACAACTATTCCCGTTTCCAAGGTGGAGAAAGAAAAGGATCTCAAACTCTTCACATAGTATGAACCGTGGTGAAGACTAGTGCTGTAGTCAAACGTTTAACCGTCCGGTATCCGACCGCCCATGGCGGATTCCGTTTTCAATTGGTCGGTTTCGTTTTCCCGTTTTTTTTTTTTTTTTTTTTTTTTTTTTTATAATTTTTTTTTATAATTTTTTTTATTTTTAATATATATATATATTTTTTTTTAAGTTTCAATTTATGACCCTCCACCTGGCACTATGCCTGGCAATGTTTCCCAGCTCAGTAATCTGTGTGTTGACTCACCACTCCGAAACTAGAACAATACTCTAATTTGTCTGTCATCTTGGTTTGAAAGTAATCTTTGTAATAGATCTCAATATGTAGTTTATAATAATAATTCATCCAACTTTTACACACGGCGTACCACAATTCTTCTAAAAACAACATTGTTAGTTTTTTTGTTACTATTATTATTTGTGTTATTTTATTCAAAAGCACCTCGCAGTTAAATGGAAGTCCTTCCCGCTTTTTCACACGGACCTGGTTTGCTGCCGACAGAGTCGGTAAAAAAAAAAAAAAAAAAAAAAAAAAAAAAAAAAAAAATGTTTTTTTTTTTTTTTTTTTTTTTTTTTTTAAATCGTTTAACCGAAAACCGTCCGGTTTTGACTGGCGGTTAAACGGAATTGGAGATATCCGTGATGTTACAGCACTAGTGAAGACCAGCGAGACTAAGGTTGCGTTTATCTAGGAAATTTTTGGCTAGAATCAGGTTTCTCAAACGTCTTTCAGGCAAATTTAGAAGTAGATAAACGCAAAGCCTTTTTCAAACGTCTTTAGATATATATGGGCATATCTAAAGACGCAAAAAGGTGCGTTTTGAATGTGACATACAGCCAGAATCACGTTTCAAAATGATCGATAAACGCAAAGCTGTTTTGTACCTCACATACAAATATGACCGCACAGGTGTTGTTGTAAGCAAGATATATGTGTGAAGTTGACCTCCGAGAAACTGTCTGCTTCCCGGGTCAAACGGCGCTGAGCAGCTGCGAAGAGACGAGGCCTTTATTGCGAATCGTGAAGTGTAGATAAACGTGACATCCCGCAAATCACGATCGTATAGTGGGGTATGATAGTGGGGTTCGATAGTGGGGTACGATATGTACATATCTAGTGGCAAGCCTAGATAAATGCGCTCAGAGAGAGAGAGAGAGAGGCAGAGACAGACAGAGAGAGAGAACAGTCCCAGATTTCATTTACACTGGTAGTTAGTACAGTTGTACACTCACTCAAGCATCATGAACAAAGCAATTAAAGAAGGACCGAATTTCCGCCCTATTGCGATAGCATTGTACTATTTGGGGGAGCTACATGTAGAACTCTTTGTGTTTCTCCCTCAACTTCCACAACACAAACATGCAATGAAGCAGTCTAAACACTCACACAGACTGCATTGAACTACAGTACGCTCTACCTACGATACCGGTAGTCTGAAAACACAAAGTTATAAGATGTAGTTTATCATAGGCCAACATGTACTGTACATGCATAGCGGGGGCACCATGTTCATTGCTGCGCTTGTTATTGTTATGATGATGATCCAAGGGGGTGGGTTTATCGGGTCTTGCCACTAGATATGTACATATCGAACCCCACTATACAAATGTGATTTTCGGGATGTCGCGTTTATCGTCTCATCACCATTCAAAATAAAGGCCTCGTCTCTGCGGAGCTGCTTTGCACCGTTTGACCCGGGAAGCAGAGAGTTGCTCGGAGGTCAACTAGGGCATAGCACATGGTGCGCACTATTTCGCTGAACCGGAAATTAGCAGGGGAAGGTCCGATTTGTATGTGGGGTTCAAAACAGCTTTGCGTTTATCATGTCTCAGAATCGTGATTCTGGCTGTATGTCACATTCAAATCACACCTTTTTGCGTCTTTAGATATGCCCATATCTAAGAGGTTTAAAAAAGGCTTTGTGTTTATCACCTTAAAAATTTGCCTGAAAGACGTTTGAGAAACCTGATTCTAGGCAAAAATTTGGTCAATAAATGCACCCCAAGATATTTCAAAGGACATTACTATTTTCAAATCTCATTATTGTTATTGCAAGGATTCATTACACTGCAGTCTTCCTGAAAGCTTTACTCTGTACTTTTGGAGGCTGACATTTGCCCAAATAAAAATGTTAATGGTTATTTTCTACTTCATCATATTCTAAATCAAACCAACTCAATATCGAATGTTGATTCTATCCTATGGGGAAAAGTGTACTTGTTTACAGAGGCAGTGCGAAACTGAAAGAATTTATAAAGAACATATCTTCTGTTCGGAGCCAGAAGCGCATAACATTGTAACTCTGTATTAAAATATGAGTTTAATACGTTCTTCCAGCTCCGAACAGACGATTTAATGAGAAGAAATCTGGCAAAGGACATAAAGCTTACTCATTATATAGATGTAAAGTATAGTGCATTTAACTATACTAATGGAAGCAATTCAAGAGGATTTGATTGGTATGGCACGACAGGGTGACAGGAAGGTGGAGTACAAAATGGGGTCAAAGGGCGCGTTCATGCTTGATTTTGAAGATAGAATGAGCGATCTGAAACGCTCATCGTAAACGCTCATCGTGATCGCAGTTCCAGGGTGTACTGTTCATGCTTACTTCTCTGGCTCATCCAGGCAATTCTCCTTGTGTGTCCTTAATTGGTCTTCCAGCTGGATTCGCAAACCTTCACTGTGCATGCTACGTAGACCCACTAGAGGTCAGTGCGTTGACCCCATTTAAACGCGTTTACAAATTGTAAACGCATCTTTTTGTGAGTTTACGATCGGCGATCGTGATCGCCCTTTTTCGGTGATTCTACAAAAGTAAGCATGAACGCAAGCGTGTTTTAAACTAAACGCGTAACAGATGCCTGATTCTGGCCAGAAAAAGTGAAGCATGAACACGCCTTAAATCTAACCCACCTTGTACAACAAGCTTGTGTCCAAATATTATGGAGTAGTATTACTGGCAAGTGGCAGGTAAATACATGTACATATATATTTACAATGGCAACATACCAGTACATATGCATATGTGCATACATGTAAACGTAAATGTTGTACATCTGTGACATGCACATTATCCCTCCATTCCTCCAACTATACAAATAGCTGTAAATATTCATCAGGTAGACCTGCATAATGACACCAATGTTTTGGTACCATATCTACAGTCTGAGCAGTTTAATAATTTGAATAACATCAAGATGTGGGCCTTGATTTTAAAATACATAAACATTAACTCTGTGTGGGGACTTAACTACAAACATATTCCTGTCTATTTCTTCTACTTTAATATACCTTAGCATTAACGTAACAGAGTATACATATATTAAAACCTATGTTTGTACACATATTTTCAGTTGGAGTAGGTACATATACATTGTACATTACACCAAGGCAGTCAAAATATGAATCCATTGTCACTTGAACCAAGCAAAACTTTGGCAACTACATGTACTTGGAATGGGCGGACTTTGCTATTTACTTTGTACATTCAAGATATTACAAACTAATGAATGACTCAACAAAATACAGCAGCTTATTTGAATAATGGAAATATTTTTAGTACTTTAGATACCACAAAGGGTGTTCTATTATTAAAGAATTTATGAATATAAAACTGAACCACACAACCACATGGCAATGTGATGAATTTTGACTATTATGTGTACAGGCATTCTTATCAGTTACATTACATGTTGGCATACACAAATGAGCACATTTGTGCAAAATCAATGCGAAGACCAATATCACACAATCCATTTTCTAAATACTCTGCAACCATTTTGTCAACTTTTAACTCATTCGCGACAATGGTTCTCAAAAAATGATCGCGCAGGACACTCTTCAAAGAGGCAATCCAGCTGTTAAGGCCAGGAATGCACCATTCACTGGCGGGGAAATGCATTTTGTGAGGGACAATTTTGTTTGCTAAATGTTTGTGATGTACATCAAATAAAAGGAAATTAAATCTTTATGAACCATTTTTCACTTATCTATGGCTGTCTCAAAGTGTGATAATGCTAATATTTATTCAGAAATATCCCTTTTTCATGCACTGATTATAATATATATGGACTGAAATGCCCTTCGTGGTAGTGGATTAGGCCACATGTCTAGACATCAGGCTTTGGGCTAGTCGATTAGGCAGAAGGGGTGTTTAGAAATTATTCAACCAAAATAAGGGATGGAGTCAGGCTAAGTCATGTATTGAAAAATGTGATTATATTTCCTTGTATTGATAAAATAATACATTGCTTTTTTGACCAAAATTGCAGTACACAAATTATCTGATTATTTTTATCTATCTTCTAGTTCAAAATCCCCCCCCCCTGTCTCAAAATGAAATGTATACGCGCAAGACGATCATATCGATATGGCTTGGCTTAGCGCGGGGAAAGTCTGGTAAGCTGGGGCTACGTGTATGTGTGTGTGTGTGTACTGTAACTGGTTATATACACTGAAAGACATGTGTTGTTCATCATGACTCATGGTTGAGGAATGCAAGTAGTTAGACTGCCAACCAGGCAAAGTTTGTAATAAGCTAAACGAATGTTCTTTGATAATGAGAAATAACGAATTTGGGTAGGATTCCCAATACCATAATTATTTCATAAATTATTGTTATATATTTGAATCACGATGAGCCTATATTTCAAGAGGAAAAAGCAGCCACAAAAAAAACTACTAGAAATTGTGTCAGTTCATTCACAGATCTTAAATCTTTTTTGGGAAAGCAATTTCCATTCATATTCTTGACTTGAGCTAACGAGGTAAAACAAAAAAAGTACTTGTGTTTATTGTAGATTAGTAGATCTAGATGTATTCATGTTCTTTCTTTACATGGCAAGTAGTTTTTTTGTTATTGTTTTTTCATCATCGGGCCAGTAAGGCAGATATTATTAGGTCAGAGAGAAAGAAAGAAAGAGAAGGAAAGAAAACACCTGCAAAGTCTCAGACACGGCCAGTTCCAAGTCTGGCACATGTGTGTGTACAGTCAGTCACACAGATTCAACCACATGTAGCTCATACACACATCCAATCACGGCATACACAAGCTCATACACACATCCAATCACGGCATACACAAGCCTGGCTCATACACACATCCAGTCACTACACACACATCGTACACAGAAAATCGCCGTGCGATAAACTGACTTCCGTCCAACAAAACTTACCATAACTTACAGCAAATAAATATTACACGCAATATATGTCCACCAGGATGAACCAAAATTACAAAGTTTTCGAAATAAGGTGAAAACAAATAGAGACAGCAAACAGAAATACCGAAAAAAGAGGAAATATAAGAGAAGAAATGGATGGTTGGTCGTAGCTCAATGCATGCATATGGATCATGAAAGGCAAGGTATCGCGATAGCTGTAATCGGTCTCTCAAACGCGCGCGAACATGCCCTTGTTGCTAGGCAGAATCAGCTGGCAACAATAGCTGCTATGAATATTCATGTAGGCTCGTACACCTTTTGACTGAAATAACCAATAATGGGCCTTTTAAAATTCATAACTCATGGTAGGATTTTTTCTACGGCTAAGTAAAGAGTGCTCTGATTGGCTAATATTTTTCTGCAGAGTTTGACTGACTCTGGGGTCACCAGACGGTCTAGTTTTTTTGTAAACACAGCAAACCACACAATGTGGTCGATTGTCGCGAATGAGTTAACTCAAACCTAAATTTAATAGCCAATTTTTGCTTTCTTTTTTTTTTCCATCTAAAAATCAGTTTAAAGCCTGTCTGCACTAGTTTGGTCAGGAGGGATTAGACCTCCCTGCCGTGGTCACTGGCAGGTGGCTATCTCATCAAATCAGCTCTCAATTAACATAAGAAAAAGGGGATCATGGGGGACCAACGGGTACCACTTAGACATTGTTCGCTACATAGAGGGCGCAAGTAGGTACAAGTAGTACAGACAGGCTTAAACCATAGTGTTCAGAACACCCCTAAATCCCTGACGCCCAGATAACACGCCCTTTACTGTAGCGACTCCCCATGAGACAAAAGTCAATATTTTGCTGGTTGGTCTGGTCAATGAATCATCTTCTCCTACTCACATTAGGCCTATCCTTATCAGCTCAAGATTGCCAAATAACCAACTATTTCTAATTTGGGAAATAAGCCTGAAGTTACAAATTGAGTCTTTAACAGCTAGAGACTCGACATCAAGAAATTAGCTCAAGATATTTTGCTCAGCGTTCGCGCTTAGTGCGAGTCTTCGGGCTGGTGAAGGCGCACCGGACAAATAGCTGGATATTTTGCAAACTAGCCCAAGACATCTTGGAATGATTATCTTTACCAAATATCCCTCTTATTGCAACTGCGGGCTGATGAAGACGTAAATTAGCTGGTTAATTTGCGATCAGGATAGTTAAAATAGCGGGTTATTTGGCAATCTCGAGCTGATGATGACAGACCTATTGTTTGTTAATATGAATAAGTGCCCAGTGTGGGTTGCAACTATCCCCCATGTTTGATTTGCTAATTACGTGATAAACACTGAATTGGGATGGACTGGGTGAGATTACACGTAATGTACATGCATTGATTACATGCATGTAGATTTAGGCAGGCCTACAACTACAAGTGCACCATGAATTGTATAGTGTAAGAAATAACAATGGATTCTACTTTGTATTTCTTGCATGTACATGTATCTACTCCTATTTCAGGTGTGTGTAAAATGTAGATAGGCTACAAATGGATATTATACACAGAGCCCACTTTCACAAGTATCAGTTAAAAATTAATGCTATCAATATTTATAAATTCAATACCGGTATGTAGACAAATCAGAGTGAAGGACATTCTATAATCTATATAGATGGACAATTTTTTTAATGTAAATCTACAAACCAAAGGAGCAAGTGTAATACATGTACATAGTGAATATAAGGCTTCTTACACTCAGCTATTCACATAATTTACATTTACATTTATATTCTACAGGAGAATATACATACTATTGTAGGTTGTCCTGCATGTTAGCAACAGAACATACCGTGAAATCTGTACATATAAAGAGCGCAGAGAAAACTGTGGTCTTTCTATACAGGTGGTTGCTAAAGTAGGTTTGACTGTACAATTACATGTCAAATTAGGGATACATACGTGTATGTCAATGTTATCACTTACATGTACATGTACATGTATACAGGTATACAAATACGAAATGCTTATTATCAATATGAACTAGGCCTGAGTCATGTCGGGATTTTCATAAACCGGGTCCCGACGGCCTTGCACCGATCGGGACCCGGTGTCCCGAAATCAGCTCGCAGGATTTGTCACTTGCCTCTATAAAAAGCGCATATCATCAGTATGTCCCTTAAAAGTGACCTTTTTTATCGGTCAAATAAATCAACACATGCATACCTCGGCATAGATCGGTATATTCTTCCATTTGACATTATTTTTATCCATGATTGGCGATGTTTGGTGCCATTATCGTGCCTCTAAAAGTAAAAAAAACTGGAGCAAAAATAGAAAGACAACGATCGAGCCGCCATTTTGATTCATGCAGGTTGAATAAATCGGGTCATAAAACATTAATGTTTGAATAATAAAACGACTTTCTAAAAAGTACTCCTTTACAACATACCGATCGAATAATTTTTAAAAACAAAATAGATATTTTTCTTTGATTTTGAACATCGCATGCTTCTTTTAAAAGCTGAAAATTACTTGGTAATCACAAGAAGTTTCGATACGGATAGCTGTTGCAAGGCAAGTTCAGACTAGTCTCGGAAAAATGCCAGTGCTCCTTGTTAGCTGTAATGCGTGCCAGAACGAACCCAAACAAAGACGTGATCGTAACGAGAAAAAAATCATTAAAAACTACGAGAGCACAATTGGAAAGACAACTACTGCTCAAAATTACGATAATCAGATAAATAACTTGGACAAAGAATTCAATAATCGCCCAAGAAATGCCAAAGAAATTGTGATAATCGAGGAGTAACTGGTTACATTTTTATCGCAAGGGGCTTGCTGCAAATACTTGAATCCTTTGTTATACTGCTTTTTACCGTAGAGGGCGTTATTTGGTTTCTAGCCTCGTGTTAAAACACGAGGCTAGAAACCAAATAACGTGTAATTCGGACATATCAGCAGGCCCATTCCGATAATGATTGTACCTATAGTAACTCCTTAAATATCACTATTTCTGTGGCTTTTCTTGGACAACAATTGTATTATTCCTCCAAGTTATGGATCTGCTTACGATAATTTTGAGTAGTTGTCTTTCCAATTGTGCTCTCGTAGTTTTTAATGATTTTTTCTCGCTACGATCACGTCTTTGTTTGGGTTCGTTCTGGCACGGATTACAGCTGACTACCAGGAGCACTGCGCATTTTTCCGAGACTAGTCTGAACTTGCCTTGCAACAGCTATCCGTATCGAAACTTCTTGTGATTACCAAGTAATTTTCAGCTTTTAAAAGAAGCATGCGGTGTTCAAAATCAAAGAAATAATAACCATTTTGTCTTTTAAAAATTATTCGATCGGTATGTTGTAAAGAAGTACTTTTTAGAAAGCCGTTTTATTATTCAAACATTAATGTTTCTTTCAACCTGATTTATTTATCCTGCCGAGAGACCCGGCCAGTACAGTAGCTAGCTAGCAGCTGACAACAACAACCCCATGGGGCGAACTGCTTTGCAACCCATATGTATATAAGCAGTTCGGATTGATTCAGGATGAGCTAGAATATGATTGGTAACAATTAAATACTTAAGTTTCAAGGTGGAATGATTTTAGTGTTGTGCAAAACTGCAATTTCTTACATATTTCATTATTTTTTTCGGAGCGTCGGTTCTCAAAAAACGAAACCGGGACCCGACGGCAACGGTCGGGTCCCGGTGTGATCGACCGTACCGACTCAAGCCTAGAACCTACAGTACATCAATCAGATCACATTTTGCTCATTATTGATTGTAAAAGGATTGCCATGGCAACCTAGAATAGCCCTTTTGGCCTCCGAGCGTGACAGAAGAGGAAGGGCTACTTCCTGGGGGGACACTGCAGGGCTGAGCCTTCCATTCATTCTCATCACGATTATTACCTGTGTCACACTGACTGACCATTGGGTATATATCGTAGAGATTTGAACTGGACAAGCGTAAATGCACAGCACAATAACATACATGTACATGTACTGTATATGAGGGCCTTGCGATACATGTATGTTTTCAATCACAATTCTTTCCAGTTTGCCATTCGATTGTATACAAGCTGTTAATTTGGGATGTGACTATATACATAATTACATAAATCAAAAGGCGGAAATATATGTACATGTACCTCAATTTTGCTTCCCTCTTGGTTTTTTATTCTTTAAAAAATGTAAGCAACAGAGGATAGGCGTAAGCCCTACACAGGCCTATAAAAGAAGTTGTATGTTGAAAATTTACAATTGTAGGCCGGCATACAATGTACATGTGCATGCAGACGTGTATTTACAGATATACACTGTACATGTACAGTCATTTACATGTAAAGTACACTGACCTACAGTGATGAGTACTATCCCGGGATCACATTGAACATACAGGTACTATGTATGTAGGCAGAGATGCGAACCTCTTGACACAAAAAAAACAGACTGAGTATCCTTTAAAAAAAAAAAAATCAGATTTTGGAGAGAAATATCAGATTTTCATGCAAACTCAACACTACCGGGCCAGTAAAATTTCTGAAAAATGTTTGCTCTTTCATTAAAATTTAATGAGAAAATTGTAAAGCAAAGTTTTTGTTGGGGATGCGGGGGTTCACTTGTACATGTTTCTATGCGATTCCGATGTTTTTATGGGTTTTAAAAAATTAAAAAAAGATGAAAAATCTAATTTCACTCTTATTATCGTACTAAATACGATTTAATCGTACTGATTGGCATCTCTGTGTAGGCCCTACATGTATACCGTATCCTTGGAGATGAATGCTATGCCAAAGGTACTGACTTCATCTTCTCATCGACTATACCGTGTGTCTCAAAAAAAACGTAACACTTTTGAAATGGTTGCCAAATTGAGCATATATAATTTTATGAAAAAATGTCTATATGTATGGAAAGCTAAAGGACCAACCTTTCATATGATATGAAAAAATTAAAAAAAATCATGCTTCGATGGACAGTGTTCACTTAAGTTAGAGGTATGAAAATGGGCCTGCGCAGGATTTTTCCTTCCAATTTTGGACAGGTAAATTACTTGTAACTTACAAAATAAGGTCGATATGAGATATTCATGATCGATGGATCAAAAGGATATTTTGAATCATTAATGTGAAAGACTTTTATCTTTACCGGTACCCTTACTCAGTCGGTACTTTGAAAGCCTTGATATTCAATCAAGAAGAAAAGATAGCCATGTGGACTACTGAACTGATTACTTTTGTCAGATCTTTCATTTTAAGATGAACAAAGCAGTTTTAAATAAGAAAGAAATAAAAGAAACATGAAAATCTTTTAAAAAAAGATTTAACTTGTTTTTTGTCATGTCTGCCCTAATGTGTGTGTGTGTGTGTGTGCACGTGTGTGTATGTGTGTGTGTGTGTGTGTGGGGGGGGGGGTGGGCGGTGGTGTTTCGGGATTGATAAATAACACTGAAAAAGGAATGGTATTCGAGGTATTCAAAATATCCTTTTGATTCAAAATATCCTTTTGATCCATCGATCATGAATATCTCATATCGACCTTATTTTGTAAGTTACAAGTAATTTACCTGTCCAAAATTGGAAGGAAAAATCCTGCGCAGGCCCATTTTCATACCTCTAACTTAAGTGAACACTGTCCATCGAAGCATGATTTTTTTTTTAATTTTTTCATATCATATGAAAGGTTGGTCCTTTAGCTTTCCATACATATAGACATTTTTTCATAAAATTATATATGCTCAATTTGGCAACCATTTCAAAAGTGTTACGTTTTTTTTGAGACACACGGTACTGTCACCCTTAAAGTTTGATTTTTTTTTTCTTACCTCTTTTCATGAAATAACTAGACAATGAGGTTTCTTCTTGATAGATGAAGTTTATATCTCCTCAGAACTTATCTAAAAACCTAGAAATTCATTGCACTTAATCAAAAAGTTCTGAGAAGATATTTCATCTACCAGTATCAAAAATAAAAATGTATTCTCACAATCACTTAATAAAAAGAGAGGAGGGGGATTAATCCACCTTTGTATGTGCAGCAGTGTATTAAAAAATATTAACTTCAGTACATGTTTAATCCATCAAATAATGTGAAAAGTACGTGTAATGTAGGTCTGGATTGAACAGACTAAATGATAACAAAGTTTGCATCAGCTGTGAGTTTCCCTTACAACTGCTGCATCTGTGCCCTGTTGTGAGGTATGCCAAATATGCAGCCATTTCTTTATTATATTCTTTTATTTCTTTCTCTCTCTCTCTTTCATGATCTCAAGAGATCTCAGCCCAGCCATAAACCTTGCCTTCTCATACCCATGCAACAACCTCAGTCTGAAGATGTAAACTCTCAGAACTGTTCTGAGCCAAACTGTAGAAAAAAAGAAAAAACTTTCAGAGAAAAATAATATATGCTTTTCACACTGGTAAAATTTGAATTAGTCCTGCACAGTAGGAGGGGCTAAAAATTAAATGACACTGGATTATGACCATTGTCAATAGATTAAGCTTTGGTCCCAATAAGAACAGAACGTTAGTTTTCAATTTACTTGTCTAAAGTGAAATTTCTTGTATTTTACTTTCCAAGAAAATGTTGCCTTGTACATGTATTCAACACAAATGAAGATTTTGATTTCTTTGACCCTTTTGCTTGATACATGTAATATTAAAACTGAAACCATTTATATCACACATCTTTCATCCTTTCCTGTCAATACGGACTCTTCATGATCATTGTAAACGTGTGCATTTCCTTTTCCCGTTTTCTCGTTAATCAAACTCAACAAGTCATGAAATAAAAACCAAAACTAATACATTTTTGGTTCCGTTTTCTTGTTAATCAAACTCAACAAGTCATGATGAAATAAAAACCATTACTGTTAATTTCTAGTGAATTGTAAAAGGATCCTCATGAATATCTTTCATTTTCATTCAAGTTTTGTATGTATGTGGTTGATCAAGATGAGCAAACATTTCCTCTTTAGCACAAAAAGCAGCAGCGATTCCAATGTCAGATTGTTTGTCATACTGTTGGCAACACAAACTAGATGTAGTACTTGGAAGAATACTACTTTTTCCTGCAATGTTAACTTTAGCAGGCAAACCACTTTGAGGAAATAATGGTGTATCATACATGTATGCCTGTACTCAGCATGATAAGCACTAAATGACAGATCTGTTACAAGAAAAATAACATTGCACTTCTAGGCCATAATTTGAGACTTAAAGTTGAGAACTATTTCCTCCCTTTGTCTTTGAAATCAATTTGGCAATCACACGCATGTACAATCTAACAAAGGTCACTTCACAACCATTTTTGGAGAGAGAGGGGATGTCCAATATAACAAAAAGGAGGGGTAAAAAATTAGTAAATAATAGTAATAATACCCAGCAATGGCATCCACATAAAATGTTGTGCTATTTATTTTCCTTCACATTATTTGTTCAGAGGCAGGTCTTTGGAGTACAGGGCTAAATTCTGTACTAAGAAATAACAAATCTGCCATCTCAAACTTAATATCGTTCAACAACAAAAAATTATATTCCGCTATCTTTTTAAAAATTATTTCATAATTGAGCACCATATGAGCTTTCAGAACACCTAATTTGAGGTCTAGTATCTGTGTTCAATTATATTGGGGACTTACAAGAAAAGTCGCAAAATTCAAGGAAGTTAATGGTGTGTTCAGTCAGAAAGGCTCAAGTAAGAGCTGAAGCTGAGCTCTGTCCTTCGAGATGAACAGTAGGGGCGCTGGTCCGAGAATGAGGATCGGCCACATAGAAGAGGATATCCTCGCAAACTCAGAAAAATCTGCAGGTTTTGGGTTCCTGATCCGCGCGCTGGCCATGCAAAAAACAGATTCCGCGTTATAAAATACCCCCAGATCACCGTCTATTTTAATGGATTGTCCGTCTTCCCAAGGATTTATTGCTCATAACGTGAAAGTCTCTGCCGGTGAATCTTCCCACCTCGCTCAGTACAAATAAAGTTATGACGTGAAATGCATCAAGAAAATCATTGCGTAATCCGTTTATCGCATCGCCAACGCGCGGATCGGAAAAGAGAATCGTCTGCAAAAATGTGTACGATCCCTATTTTCGCGGACGCGTCTGTCTGCGTTTACGAAGACGATCCTTATTCTCAGACCAGTGCCCCTACTGATAAACAGGAGAAGGTTAAAACTGGATTTTACACCGATAATATGCATGATGCTTCTACTTCTTTTTCTTCCTCGTTAAATGCTACCTCATACAACGAAGATTACGCACTGCAGTGTGGTGTGTGCCATGTCCAATATGTGTGTAGGCATCAATCCAGGTGCAAAATATATATATATCTACAGTGATGTGCTGTTAGTGTTAAAAAAAGTGGACAGCGATGTTTTGCCATCAGTTGGACGCTTCCTTCAAATTCAAATTTCAATGCCCTTTTAAAGGCCATGCCATAATTAGACCGAATTTTCTGTCTCTTTCGTTCGTTAGCCTCTTATTGGGGTAGGGTTGGCCGGCTCTCTCTTTAGAGATGGAAACCGTCTATACACATTCCCGTGATAACGCCACGGCCATTTCAAGTCGTAGGGTTATGCCCCCAAAATCCCCCAAAATGTCATTTTACCTCATGCATTGATTATTTAAAATCGCATCGCCAACGCGCGGATCGGAAAAGAGAATCGTCTGCAAAAATGTGTACGATCCCTAAAATCTTGCAAGCTGTGTTAAACTCTCGCTGCCGGAGTCAGCTAAATCAATCTCATCCCTTCTAGTCTACGCCGAAGGCAAAATGATTATGAAGGAAAAACTGTGATAACGCCATTACGAACGTGTAGATGGCGCACAGTTTGTCCTTCATAATCATTTTGCCTTCGGCGTAGACTAGAAGGGATGAGATTGATTTAGCTGACTCCGGCAGCGAGAGTTTAACGAGTTTAACACGGCTTGCAAGATTTTCAACATGGATGTCGATTTTGACCCATAATTTTCTTAAAAGGGACCATTAAACGGATTATTTCAGTCAAGTTGGTAAGTGGAACCGAGGTAGTATAACCTTCTCCTAATTTTAAATAATCAATGCATGAGGTAAAATGACATTTTGGGGGATTTTGGGGGCATAACCCTACGACTTGAAATGGCCGTGGCGTTATCACGGGAATGTGTATAGACGGTTTCCGTCTCTAAAGAGAGAGCCGGCCGACGAATAAGAGGCTAACGAACGAAAGAGACGGAAAATTCGGTCTATGCCATAATCAGTGCAAGCATTCTCTGCGATTACAGATGGGGCCATTGCACAATAATTCATAATTGCACTGAATTAAGGGTGGTTTAATGCATAGCCTACATGTCTATTCTAAAAAAATCAATCACTTTATCACTGAATATCTCCCGAGTACAATACCACCTACCACCATGACCATCTGCCCCGAGCCAGAGCTCGAGCATGCCCTAGCCCTCGCGACCAAGCGACGGGCGTTACATTCACAGACACACACAGTCAGGGCAGCAGCTCACCTCAGCTCACCTCAATCACAGGCACAAACATCACAGATCTTTCGCTACACGAAAGCTGACCACAACTCCTTCTTCACTATAATTCAACATCAATACTTCTTAAGTACGTTTAAAACAATAATAAGTTCATTGGTAATTATTACCTCTCGATAAATAAGCCAAATTTAGGTCTGATTTGTAGAGCCGCAACTCCGTTACGTTAGCGCAGCGTCTCTTCAAAATACCGGAAGTAGATTGTAGTGCAATCGATACATGATTAATGCAAGAAATATTAATCGATCACATCGGACTTTGAAGAGCGCCATCATAAGTTTAAAACAACACAATCAGTTGATTTATTTTTTTCTTTGCTTCTGGATTTGAGTTGGTTTTTTTAAATAATTTTTAACAGAGCATAACAAAGTTAGCCAGGCGCAAATCTTAAGCTATCCTCTATTGTTTAACGTTTAATATTGATTTTACACAGGCACATTCTAAATTGTTTGTAATGCAGAGGAGGCTATCGGGGGGGGGGGGGGTATAAAATATATAATTTATAAAATCTAAAAAAGTAAAAAAGTTTTGGTTAGTATTAATTTTAATGATATTCACCTGACCAGTAGATAGTTTGTTAGTTACCGACTTGAGGGTTGTGAAGGGGTGGGGGTGTGCTATTAAACAACTAACATATATATTGATACCCATTGTAAATTTATTTTGATTTTATTCATTTTTTCTTTTTCTTTTGTTTTTTCGTAACTCAAGAATGAAAGGGGAATTGGTTGAATTAGGGCCTTTGTTAAAGGTACTATGTCCCATTTGCAGGCCAAAAAAATGAAAAAGTTAAATTCCAACTGCATTTGAAAGATAATACTAATTTAGAACTTCCCTAAAAAGATAGGGTTTGAAAATGTCTTCAAGTGGGAAAATAATGACTATTAGTTGTCTAATCGACTTTAGGGCTATAGAGCCCAAAAGTAATAGTCTTGATTTTCAGACAATTGTACCAATTGGTCATACGTTTCATGCTGCGCAAAGATTCAATCAGTTTAATCTTGGCCATCACAAGAAGTGGGTTATTGATGTAGACAAATGCTCATGTACCCTTTACAACTCGTTTCATGTATGTTATTACCAAAGAAGAAAAAGGCCAGTCAGTCACTCAATAGTGTCTGACAGTGAAGTCTAGCAAGTAAACAGGTTTCCTTGCATAATTTGAATATGAGGACACTGCTAACGTTTAAATTTCACAGATAGGACATACATGGCATATTCATAATTCCTGCAAAGTTCTACAGAATTTGAGGTTGACAGCAAAAGGGACATAGTACCTTTAAATACCTTTAGATGAAAGCTTTGACATGTCACGTTCACAAGAAACATCAATCAGGACAAATCAATTTTCAGATACTTACAGAATTTAAAAATTTGGTTAGGGTGTGAATAATTAGTTGTTTTTGTGACTGTGTATTCCCATTATCTACGTCCCTGTAGCCTAACATGCCGATAATGAGATATGTCATAATGCACGCAGAAAGCCGGCGGAGCGACTTCCAAAGTGGGGGGGGGGGGGGGGGACAAACAAAAAAGGACACTTTCTGGAAAAAAAGGACACCTTCAAAGGGAAATCCTCAAAACGAAAATATACAATTTTTGAGACATTGGTATATACCCCTATATTGTGATTACATTATCAGGGATGATTTCAATACTTGTTTCTCTTTTTACATCAGATAAGATGTTGCTTATTACTGTGCAGTTGGTTATGATGGTCTGAAAATTCATTTGCGAGCGAGCAAAGCGGGCGAGTAGAATTTTAAAAATTTGTGAGGTGGCAGTGCGAAAAATTACATCTAATAAAGAGGAAAAACCCAATTCTGATGGGGTTATAAGCACATTCTCATAACGGAAGACTAAAAAGACCTTTGATCAGTTAGGCCTACATAATTATAACATCTAGGCTATTACTACGAGTGAGCTTAGGGAGATATTGCTCTTAGTCGCTTAAAATTAGGGGCACGTTTAATGATGAGAGGAAAGGGGGACAGCTATCGAAGGGATAAGACACTTATTAGAAAAGAAAAGGAGCACATGTCAGAGTACAAAGGCTAATTATCAGAGGTGAGAATGGGGCACTTCTTACATCTAAAAAAAAAGAGGCACGCACCAGGGATGAATGGGATTTTATAAGAATGGGAAATGGACATTTGTCGACAGAAAAGAGGCACCATCAGATTTTGATAGGGTCATTTTTAAGAAGTGAAAAGGGGCATTTATGAAAAAAGGGATAGGTCCCTTATTAGAAAGGGAATAGGGGCACATATCATGTTTTAAAAGGTTATTATCAGAGGAGAAAAGGGGCACTTATGAGAATGAAAAAGGGGCACTAATGATAAAGGGAAATATGAATTTGTTGAAAGAAAATGGGCACCGATCAGATATTAATAGGGGCATTTATCGGAGGTGAAAGGGGGCTTTTATGAGAAGGGAAAAGTGGCTCTTATTAAAAAGAAAAAGAGGCACATGTTAAAATAAACGGGGCACTAATCAAAGATGAAAATGGGCACTTATGAGAATGAAAAGGAACTATTTTCATAGACGAAAAGGGGCATTTATTAGAAGGGGAAAGCGGCTTTTTTTAAATGGGGGCACTTATCATAAGGACAAGGGGCACTTATTAAAAAGGAAAGGTAGGGAACATGTGAAAATATAAGGTGCGCTTATCCGAGTTAAAAAGTGGTAGTTATTGAAAGGGGGAAGGGGAACGTTTTGCAAAGGAAAAGGGGAACCTCTCAGGTTTGAATAGGGCAATTATCAGAGGTTGAGGGGGCGCTTATCAAAAGTGAAAAAGGGCGCTTCTTGTACCTGAAAAGGGAAACTTACTAGAGATTAAAAATGCCCTTATAAGAATGGAAAATGGACACTTATTGCAAAAATGTGAACTTGTCAAAGGAAAAGGGGTACGTGTCAAAATAAAAGGGGCACTTATCAGAGGTGGAAAGGGGAAAGGGCATATTTAAAAATTAATAGGGGCATTTGTCAAAGTAAAAGGTGCACTTTTCCTATGTAAAAAGGGGCACTTCTTACAAAGTTAAAGGGGCACTTTTCCTATGTAAAAGGGGGGCACTTTTGGGTTACTTGAGAAAGTGGGGGCACTGTGCCCCCCTGTCACCCCCCCCCCCCCTCCCCCGGGAGCTCCGCCTCTGTTTGAGGATTCATTTATCCGCGAATACAGTATAATAATATTTCTTACAAAAACAATACCTGGTGCATGCTTTATAGAAACAAATTCCCTCTTTTTTCTGTTGAGTTAGGATAGGGACGATGTAAAAGGTAACTTAAAAAGTACACAGACACTAAGTCGATTTAAATTAATATCTACCCAAAAATAAAAGAACGGGGAAAGGGGAACGAGAACGAAAAGAAGGAGAATCAAATCTGAAAATCTAAAGCCAACAGAAAAGGTCGATCGAGAGATGGCGCTAGACTACTTATTTTACCGTGGAGAGAAAAGATGAGTTCGGTGGATTAGAACGTGAAAGAGAGCCATAGCGTTTTGTCATAGAAGAAAATAAGGGTTGTATTCAAATTTGTTCTAAATCACATTAAAAGGCTATGGATGTACAATACACAAACAGTAGGCCTACATGGGTATAATAAATGGTTCACAATTTTTGCTTGTTGTATAGTGTTTTTTGTTGTTGTTTGTGGTAGGGGGGGGGGGTAAGTTATTTTTCTTCATCATTTTTTTTTTTTTTTTTACGAGAACACCATTTTGTGTTAATGTTAAACCTACATAATTTACTGTTTGGATAGACCTTAGCATAATACAAGTTTTGAAATTATGGATTTACATTGTTATTCTACCTCATCTAGATTATGCGAACATAACATGGCAGTCTTCCTATGAAAAATACATCAATCAATTACAAAAGCTAGTTCTGAAAATAAAGCCTCAATTTCATTTTTCTGTTACTTCAATGCATGAAATACTGTGTTGGGAGACTTTGAAGTCTAGCCAGATATTCCATATTAGGGGTAATGATGTTTAAAATCCTCAATAACGTGACACCAAATTATTTAAGTGTTAACATATTTTATAAAGTACCCCCAAGATCTTATCAGGCTACGGTACAATAATCTTTCCCTTCCCAAACCCCGATCAAACAATCAACTGCAAACGCGTTTTTTTTCTTCTACAGGAGCCTGTTATATAGCATCATTCCCCAATCTTTTCGCCATTGCACATATCTGTTATTATTTATACGATCTGTTTCACAACTGATTTAATTTATACCGTGATACCTTATAGAATTGTTTTCCTTTAAATACCATTGTTCTTGATGTTTAATTTTGTCTTGGCATACACCCCCCCCCCCCCGCATCTTAAGTCTTCTTCTTTTTCCATTTTCTTCCCTTTTCTATATAATATAGGGCCTACGGTTCCCATGAAAGATCAGCTATCCAACCGTCTGTTTCTAAATCGGCCGGACAAATTATTTTATTGCCATTTTTATGGATGTTAACTGTTGAATATTCAGGAAAATTGAATATTCTAGGAAACGTTAATCTTATTACTTGATGAACTCATTTAAGTAAAACAGGACTATGGCCTAATAAAAAACGGATATAACCTTCAATATTCATATTCATTATTAGTATCATTATTGTTGTATTCTCTTTTGTATCCTCGAATGTATTTATAGATTGTTTATGTTGCTTGTATTTGTATGTCACTCGCCAGTGGAGGAAGAATTTCTGTATTTAAAAAAAAAAGTCAGACAATAAATTATCTGGCTTGAATTAATATGTTTTTCATTAAATTAGAGTAGGCCTAGGCTTAATCTATGAAGGGGGTATTATTCGCTATTAGTACAAACCACCGTCTGGCGTATATAGTGCAATCAAAGAACGTTAAAAAAGGGGGGGGGGGGCGTTGTGCAAGGGGCCGGGGAAATGGTCGATGTAGCTGGGTCGCAAGGCTGGGCAGGCGCGCGTAGCCAGGGGGGGGGGGGGGGGGCACGGGGGAGCACGTGCCCCCCTAAAATTTCCAGGATCGGTTGAAATTTTGTAGACCCCTTTTTTTTTTTTTTACCTCGATCGATTTATTATGTGCCCCCCAAATATCAAACTCTGGCTACGTGCCTGAAGGCTGGGTCCTCAAAACCACGAAGTTGTTTGTTTGTTTGCATGTAGGCCTATGTTTTTTTCTTCTAATAAGTAGTTTATATATCTGTGCATTCAAACACTTAGGGAAATATGCCGGCATCTAGCTGAATCAATGAGAAATACGGGTTTCTAATGTTTTCGATGATGAAAAATAGAACTGTTTACTAATATGGCAACACCATATCTAAATGATATATGCAAAGCATGCAGAGTTGATTCCATCCACAGAGTCCTCCTTTCTTAAGCAGGTAACGGCTGGTAGGCTAGGCATGTTTAAAGGACATAAAAAGGAAACAACAAAATTGAAAGATCTAGAAAACAGTCTAGGGCTTAGGGCTGGTGGAACTTAGGGGACAGGCGACAAGTGGCTCGACCCATCCATAGCCACTTTCCTCACATTTTAATCGCTTCTGTTTTTAAACCATATTTTTAAACGGCAGTTTTATGCAAATTATACAAAGTCATTTGCATAAGAAAAACACGTATAAATCCAATTTCCTACAGTACATTTCAAATTATGTGATGTGCAAAATTAATGAACATAAGTTTTAATTCACCGTCTTTTCCCTGTAACTCCCCAAAACGAAAGATAAGGAGATTTGCCGGAGATTTGACAGATGTTTGACAGCTTAGTATCGAAAGCAGTCAACGAAAGAAAAAAAAAAGGAACTGGGCATCGAGTTTATTTTTAGTGCATGCACATCAAAAGGCATATATATTCCACACAAACACATCTCTTTTCTCAGTTACAAACAAATAATACAGACATGTCGTAGCAAGTACTATTGGAATGCATACAGTTGATTGATGTTGACATGTTCAATGCACATTGAGCCTTGTTTACATCTTGACTCACACTGACCTATCACCGTAAACCAATGATTACGCAAATAAAATAGTCCCCGTATTTAGGCCAATAAACTCCCACTCAGTTTCAAATATAATCTACATGGGTGTTTTAAAGCACTAAACAGTTCATGTTGATACGTACAAATTAATTATGACTGATATTACTGATATTATATGAGTAATGTTTTTTAGCCGACCAACTCATACATGCGGAGTGATAAACGTCAGCTCCGCCCATTCAACACACGTGGGTAAGTCGCGTGGCGTTGTTTACACCGCCATATTGCACAGAAATAGGGAATATTCTGTACATTCTTCGCTCGAGATCGAACATTCGTATTCACAATGAGCGACGATGACCGGGACATCGACGTTGAAAGTGACGTAAGCTAAACTCCTCTTAATCGAATTGCAAGATTATGCCCATCGTGTGCTCAGTAAATCAATGTTAGTTGTATTTTTGTTCATTTTTGCAGGACGAATTAAACGATGGTGATCTGGACAATCTCACACAGGTTGGTACATGTACTGGGTACCATACATTGGGATCATAGTATAATGTGTACGGCGTGTATACGCTGGGCTGGGTGAATTATGTAGCTTGTCAACGCACTATTTCACACGTGTGAAACGTGTAGCACAGTCGGTGTATTGTCATGTTTGGGATTGTGTGTGTAAAGTAATGTAATGCCGTAGTCGGTAGTGGTCAATGCATTAGGCGGTTTCGGCGATCAATTTCTAGCACAAGCCGAATTCAGTGACCTTATTTAATATATCATGATGAATTACAAAATGTAAAGGGATTTACCTTAATAATTTAGTGGTATGACAGACAATAATCTACATTTTTTAGTTGGTAGATCTATGTGTCGATGAGTCATTATCATTTGATGTTTTCATCGCTCTTGATCTTGCACTGAACAAAGCATTGCACTGATCAAAGATTTCTGTCATTGTGTCAAGTGTCAACAACGATGATCATGCACAAGTTTAATTCTGATTCGGGAAATATGGGGAAAATTGGAAAGTTATACATTTTTAATCGCTATAGGGTTCTAGTAAGTATAGATTCTTGGTGTGGGCTCTTCAAATTGACTGAATCTGTATTGTGTCTGTCATGTCGTTGGGGCCAACTTTCCCATTTGTTCCAACACAAAAAATTACTAAAATTTCAAATTGTTAATAACATATTGCTCAGGATGGTCTTTTTGTTGAGGAACTGTAATAATATACTCTCCATAATCTGTTTTGAGTAGCACCCCAAGAGACAAAAAAGAAATTAGTGATATTTGTGTGAACGGCAAATGGGAGAGTTATCTATTAATTGTGTCACAACTCACAATCCACTGACCACAATTGCCAATTTGAGATTTGCATAGGTGTGATCTCATATATCAAACATTCTTGACTTCTTTGTTATTGGTCCAATTTATTTCAAACTTTCTCATCATTCTCTTTCTTGTTATTGGTTCAATTTATTTCAAACTTTCACTATTCTCTTTCTCTAATTTTATTGCTTTCATTCAAATGTTCTATATATACACGGGTTGGATTGCCAGTAAAATATTTTTCTGACATTTTACTGGCCAGGGGCCATCGGGCCAGGGGTTGGGGTAAACATTGTCTAGCACCAAAAGAACACCAAAAAAACGTTGATCCTGATACCTTTGCTTTTATGAATATTTGCTCAAAATTTAGGACATACCGGTACCTATTCAAAATCTTTACACCGTTCTATTAAAAAAAATATGACAGAATAAGTGCTCAAGCTTCTATTAGAACGTCCATTGTTGCATACAAGTATTTGGTGAATAATGTTTAATAAGTTCGAAAAGACTTGTGCTTTGGATTTCTTCCAAGATTTTAGACAATGACAAGTGAAAAATTGGATCCTGAGTGAGGATCATGGCTTAGGGCAAATTGAACGCTACATGTATTTGTGTGAATTCTTGGCAAACTGATATTTTTATATTTATTCATTTTTCTTTTGACCTTGATTTTTCAAAGAAAGAAATATGCACACAGATGGTTTACTTTGAATATTGATTGTTATTTCTTTGAATTTACAAGAAAATGAAAAAGGAGAAAAGCTTTCTCTCTACGAATAGGATTTGACCTGTAAAGTAATCGCTGAGTTGAAAATAAACCGTTGATATATTATTACAGTTGATTGCATTCTGTTCACTTCAGGTTTAATTCATTTTAAATTGGGGGGGGGGGGGGGGGTAAAGTGATTTGATAACCTACACTTTTGTTATAGATACCAGCTTAATTTGGCTGCTGTGTAATATTTAATGTGCATTTGGAAAATAATATTTTGTGTTACAGAAATTTGCAAGGCTAAATACTATAAAGTGGGCATTTAGGAAGGGTTTAACTTTTAACAAACTAATTGCTTGTACATGTTCATGCTGCATACAAAGAATCTTATTAATCTACCCGGTATTTATATACCCTAACAAAATAACACCTAGGAGATTTTATTTCCAGGATAAAAAAAATCTTGAAATTCCATTTGAACAATTTCCTGCATTACCGATATTAGGCGATAGTCATTGTGAAAATATATTCTTTAGAAAGTGCTATTTCACATTGATCAGTGTCAATTTTCTATTGCTGGTAGCTGCCCTCTGCCTGAGTGGGCGTGGCCTATAATAAGTTCCATCTGTCAGTCATATTATATGTCAGACTTCTTACCCCCCCCCCCCCCCCCCGAGGCTAATGAGGTACATTTATATAAAGCTCTATAGCTCTCTCCCATGTAGAGGCAATTATTCCAAGTCAAGGTTTATCTGTTTGTGTTGTTTACTGTTTACATGGTGACTGAGTACATTAAATTTAAGTGTGAATTTTGGCAGGCTTTACATTTGTGTATATTGCTGATGGTGTGATTTTCCTGATGGTGTGTTTTTCTGTCACCAATGCTTTCTGGATGGATTCAATTGCATACCTGCATAAATAAGTGTGAAGGTTAATTGCAGGTGCTTTTAGAATATTAATTGACCAATAAAGGTCAGAAAATAACAACGAACAAGATGGTTTTCCATTTGCACTTGAAGTGTTGGGCAAGTTGGTCTTAGATTCGCTTGATCAAACATGAACATGAAATGCACTTCTCTCGAAATGGGAAGTTCAAGAAATCTTTTAATTTCTTTATTTCTGTAGATCTCTATTTTGTAGATATGATATGATTGATACTTTACCTTTTTAATTGAGCAAGTGAGATTATCATTTACTTGTTTATCTACATACATTGTACACTAGTGCGTTTGCTCTGGCCATTGTAGAGTAGTAGTACAATGAGAGGACATGCACTGTCTCAAATAATGAGAAAAGGGGAGAAAAAAGGAGATACCGTAAAGGGACAAGGGGATGGTAACATGAAATAGAAAATGAATCTGCTGCCCCCCTTTCTCCATGACTTCAACACCAGTGCCTACTTTGTGTCTTGCCCCATGTCGAGCCACTGTCTCTCGGGGTGCTTCCCAGATCTAAATAGCTCCCTTCTCTCTGTGTTTATGTAATTATTCCAGTTTTATATTAAAGGT
>JAVYIG010013445.1:0-47346 GCA_035222895.1 Strongylocentrotus droebachiensis
CGATGCTTAAAATACTAGAGCCATTTTATAATAGTACATATTTAACTGCTAAGCAATTTTCCTCAACATGATTAACCAATTAATGCTTAATGATTACAGCCATCAATATATTCTTGTGACTTTCAATTTGTAGGCCTTGACCCTGGCTCTATTTCAACCTTAAAGTTATTTAAGTTTGTTTTCCTTAACTATGCCTTAATTACAAAATATTTAAAAAGAATTACTGATGATATGTTTTTGAAAGGAGAACATGTTGGTAATTATTCAAAAAAAAGAAAGATGTCCAGCTGACATCTTTAAAACTTAATTCATTACCATATTTGGTATGGAAATGTTTAATGTCCAAATATAGTTATTTTATGTTTTGTTTTGAGATGCACTTTTGTGCCCCATACTAGTAGGTGAAAGTGGTGATGAACAGATAAATCCATATGTACAACTGTAATAAATATATTTGGCAGGGTCATTTTTTACATACATGTACAGTATGTATAGTAAATATTTAAGAACAAAACAAAAGGAAAACAATTTGATGATTTCTAAATTTGGCACAGATAATGATGAACATCATCAGATGATCAGAACATGTACTTCTGAGAAAACATTGGCAAAGATCAAACTGAAACTTACCCAACTTGTCAAGTAATCCTGAATGTTATTTGTCTCAGCAGTTCATTTAAAGGTTTTATTTGCCAAGGATGGGGCCAGGGTTCTACTTTTTATGAGTTTTATATCTTTGTTTGTTTCCTATCTTTTTAACACACGCTGGTATACCTCTCCAATCTTATTTGTAAGTGTTTTGGAATGGGTCCAAAGCACTGATATTGGCAGAGTATTAATTAGGGATTTTGTATTCCCTTGCAAACATGATTGTACATGGCATTTTGCCAGACAGCTTTGATGCTGTAGTACATTGCCATTAGGTAACCTCAATTTCTATTTGATTGCAATCAAACTTCAAAGGCTCTTTTCTTTTACTTTGCCAGGAACTTTGATCTCTCATTTCTTGTTAAAAAAGAGAAGACAACATGTAAGCCTTTATGATTTTATCTTGATTCCTTTGAATGTTAGCACTTGGTTTTCCCCATTTTTTATGTTGACTGTGGTGTTTTGTTAATTCAAGCAGTGTTTCAAATATCATTCTGATAAAGAATTGATAAAAAAGAAAGAAAAGGAAAAGTGTTTGCCAAGTGTCTATAATTATAAAGGTCGGTGCCAAAGAAAAACATTCATAACACCTGAATTATGGAAGAGTAACAAAATATTTTTTTTCCCCACATCCAAGTAAGCCAACATTGACAATTTGGTTAGATATAAATTGTTTTAACAGAATATTGTGTGAAGTCAAGAATATACATGTACACATACAGGAACAATACTTTGTGGTATTATGCAGTATATTTGCACAGTTTGTATCTAGAGAGTTCATGCTTGATCAGCTTAATTCACACACAGTTAGTGCAAATAGTCTAATGTGCAATGTTATTTGGACTTTACATAGTACTATGTATGTACATGTAGTTCCTCGTATCCAACTAAAATGTACAGTAGTAACAGATTGCAGTTTGTTTGGACTTTGGGCCATGGTGCATGCTGTGTATTATAATCTTATGAATACATTTACATGTACATATGGAGAGTTGGAGACCCTTTGAAGAAAATTCCCGCCAACAAGTTGTGCACTCATGCATTTATGTGTGTACAAATACATGGGAAGGAAGGTAGTCAAGCAAACAAGAGCAGAATTATGGCCGCCTATTATTCCTACATGTACATGTATGTACATGTATTCACAGTGTATTCTGTCTTCATGCACCAAAACCAAGTTGTTTTGAAGTGCTCAGCTAATTTGAGGTCATGACTGCATGCGTCATCATACTTGTTTTTAATGTGGGTTGTTTACCAGAAATCCCACCAGCAGTCTGTTACTAATACTTAGCACTACATGTACTAGTTGTAACTTTGTGAATCACAACACATGTTGAAATACTGTTGACCTTGTGTTAATTCATCATTTCCCAGGGCAGATGGAACATAACATGTTTGTCATTTACAATGTTATTTTTTAACTTAATGTACGTGCACATGTTCAAACAGACAGGTCTACACACACATGTACAGTAGGTACATGTATACACTGCAAGAAAATACAATCTAAAAGTGTGTGTCTTTTAGGGATGTACTATACAGGGTACACAAGGTCTGTTAATTGTTCAACATGTTATGTACATGTACATTGATTCCAAGTTCCATCAATGTCATGTGTTCATGTTTGTATCCATGCATGTCAAACATTGTTTATTAGATTACTTGATCATGGTTAATATGGTACATGTACATGTACATGTAAGGAATCCTGCAGTTGCTTCTGACTGAACATCTGCTTTTGTATTGCTATAGTTCACTGCCAGTGCTTTGACCGGCGTGTGACCCTTCAGAAGGTTCAAGTGTGTATTACTCATCAATCACCGCGTGTTGTTGTTGATGATGGTGTTGGCATTTTATTGGCCAAGGCTTAACCATGTATCACATGTATATGCACATGTTTAAACCCATGGGAATCGCCAACAGGCCCTTGCACATTTTGGCTTTGGAAATGCAATTAGGGTGTCTTGGCATGCAGCCCGGGCAGCTGGCCAGCCAAAGAGCATTTCACATTCTACCCATATTTTGGTTTCTCACCCACAACAGTAGACCCTGGAGGCCTACAAATTACATGATGTTTCCATCTTGATGTTATTCTTTGTTCAAATCTGGACACCCCCCCCCCCCCACATGTCATCCTGTGGCAACTGTTTTTTTTTTTGTCATTCTTTTTCTTGATATGATGATACTGTAAAATCTTCTCTTTTTTTCCCCCTTCTTCAATTCGATGAAGAGATGAGGTTTTCTCCTTGAAAAAGAAAAAGTCTATGAATTTTGTATTTTTTTCCTTGCAAGAATACATCAAATAAATAACAAAGCATTGAGGACTTTTGTATTTTCTTTTTACTTATTAGGCTGATTATTTGTCAGCTAGACTACATGTACAGTGTGTAATGTACATGTATGTATACGAAGATGCAAGTTTCATGATTTTGCAAAAGGTTTTTTTAATTTAAAATTCAATTACACTGTAGTCCAAAAATAGTGCAGCTTCATATGTGAACAAATTGAATTTGTTTTAGGAAACATAATAGTGTGTGATTTAAACTAAGGGTATTAAAAATAGAAGTTTTATGCTAACTCTGATTAACAAGTAAATAAATTTCCCCTTATAATTGAAGAAGGGAAAAAGGAAGTTAACTTATCATTTCCATACAATGTAGTCTCACTGTTAATTTCTCATTACCTACATGTATTTATTTCAGATATTTTGTACACTAACTCTGTGTATTTTTATAAATTGCTTGTAAAAAATGCCTATATGATATGGTGTTTGGTAAATGTGTACATACACAAGTGGGCTTGTATCCATACTCTTTTGTTTTTTTTCTACAGCACTTTTGATATCTGGTCGATGCAATTATTTTATACTTTATATTACATGTTATCTGGATGTATTATTATGTCATGTTTGCGACTTACATGTAGCATAACATTTGTTTTCTTATTTGTAACACAAGTACTGACTGGACGACCACAATCAGTGTTCCTCTTGTGGTCCAGAGACACTGGATTATGTAAACATACTTGTATTGTACAGGCTTAAGACTTATACACTATTCATTTTGAAACATGAAGGGAAAAAATTAAATCTGTAGCACGTGTACATGTACAGTATGTATTGCAAGGTTTTAGCTAGTGATGGCATTGTGGTAAAGTCATCACAGATTTGTTTTGAGTATATTGTTGAGTTGTTGAGAGAAAAAAAAGTTTATATTTGTCATAATGACAACAAATAAAAAAAACAAACAAATGATATTCATTGTCTCTGATTTGTTTGTTGTTTTTCTTTTCCCATTTCTTAACAGTAGAGTAAGGAATGAGTGTTAGATGTACATCTTGTTTTAGTGTGATTTGGAGGAGGATGTGATGTATAGCTCTGAGCAAATGAAGTTGATATGATGATGTGCATGAATTGAAGAGGAATGAATTTGCATGTGTGAAATGGATCATGGATGTTATAAGAAATGGAGAGCAGTGAGAGAAACTAAATCTTTGGGGATGGAGATGGAGAAAGATAAATCAAAGTTAGGAGACTCTGATACAGTAGTATCTGTAAGTTTAAAACCCTTTCCACCATTCCCTTATACTAATCTTTCCATTCAATGTTCACTCTTGGGTACCAGGTATTTAAAATCCATGTGGAAATATATATATACATATATTTTTTGAGAAAGCAAAAACAAAGCTACATACAACATAAGTTGCAGCAAATATAATGATGAGTTAACCCTCAAATGCTAACTACATTTACAATGCCATAATTGCCAAGGAAAAAGTGAGTGAAGTTTGGTTGTACAACACATGCTCTAGCTTGCTTTTGTGACAATTGCTCTGCGTCCATTTCTACACTAAACCAAATTATTATCCTGGATCGAACACTACTCTAACCCTAAACTTTTGACAGAATAAAGCATGAAGCAATTGTAGCTGGAGCTACAGTCAGATTTTGCTGGCAAGAGTATTATTTTACCTGCCCGAACAAGGTTCAAGAGTAATCAATAGGTGTATAGTGAATTGTATTTGAGCTGTGTCTATGATTTTTGTAGTTCAAGTACAGGGTCGATGTCCAGACAGGGCATCCACCATCGAGGTGTAAAATATAACCCTTATACAATATATGGAACCTGGTACCTGGTTTATAAATAGCGATGCACATGTCGTGGGCATGTACACGTTCACATGGCGCTATGCCAATAAGTCTGTGCTGGAACTATTTTTATTGGCAGATTGCAATACAGATGGTTTATTTTACCTCTCACAAAATCAAACTACCAGCTTGATTCCACTTTATATTTTCTGTTATTTTTACTTGACCTAGCCTATTCAATGATTGAATAAATTGGCCTCGAAGGAGATAACAAATATTGTCCATATCAAAATCATATTGCGTGCGAGAGCAGTAGATAAATGCACATTCAATATGGTTTATACTTTCATAATACATGTATATGAGTGGGTGATTTCAAGTAATGGGGCACCCATATATGATGTTATTCATTAAAACTGGCAAATGTAGAGTCTGCACAATGTGAGCACTCACTTTATACACATTTACATGTACTTCTCTCTCAGAACAGATAAACTTTTACTTGACAAAAAGCCAACAAACCATGCCAGCTTCTGTGTCCTGTGTTTTATGATCCGAAATTTCTCTTGCCAAATGATTAAAGCTACTTTTAGTATATGAAAGTATCTTTATTATCAAAGAATGAAATGTGTCTAAATTAAATATTGAAAAAAAAGTATAGGGGAGATGGGATTATTTAGAAGGTTTCACTAGGGGGAAGGGAATGGAATGACATGGAAGAATCATGAGAATGAAAGAAGGAGAGAGAAGGAAGAAGAAAAAATGAAGCAGGGTATAGTGTAGCGAGTTTTAGAGGAGTAGACTTATCTTGGAAGTCTCACTTTATATTCAATATTGAAGGTTGAAGTGAGAGAGAGAGAGAGAGAGAGGTAGATGGAAGAGAGAGAGAAAGATAGAGGCAGATGGAAGAGAGAGAAAGAGAGAGAAAGAGAGAGAGGGAGAGATAGAGGGAAAGGGAGTGGGGCATGTAGTACCCTTATATATCATGGTTAACACTAACTACAATGCATCGATATTATGAAATCGCTGGACAGTGAATTGATATTACTTTTTACCGGTATACTTTTAGCTAAAATATTCAGACAGCAAATACGTAATTAACAAACAAGTATGAACTCTAAGATATATATCTGAAATATAAAACAACAACTCAAGTTGCACAAATGGAAAGGCTTTGTATAGAAAATGATTTATTTTGTTGACATTGCACTTAACATTTGCATTTCATAAAATTTCTTCATAACATCTGTAATAATACAAAATAGCACATTTATATATACACCATCCATCAAGAAGTATGTTATCTATAGATTATACATGGTAACATCATTATACTCTTTGCATTCGTGGAAAGCTTGACATAACACACTGTTTATGAGGAATCCATACAATTCTTCCCAAAAAGTAATATAGCTCATATCCTGTAATGACTCAATATTTCCTAAACAAGGCCAAGCCAAAATTCAGTCCAACAATTTGATTGCCAACTCTCGAGATAGGAAATTTTGGAAAGAGTCTGGTATTTTTTTTTCTTTTCATGGATATACTGTCCACATCAAAGAATATAGCATACCCGATGATTGCATGAATCTGACAGCCCTACTGTAGCTTGGATCACACTAATCAAAGGCAATTATGATTTTTTTTTTTTAACCATTTTTGTATTGGGTACCAAATAGCCAAATACAGTACCATGGACTTGCCCTAATACAGTGGTCAGTTTTGGACGTGGTCAGTTTTGGACTTGGTAAGCATCATCAGAATATTCTGAATCAATCAAGTTGTCAATTTGCAATCTGCACTGAATATGATCTAAACTTGTGAGTTGTAGAATGGTGTTTAGCAAGACAAGAGATTTTCATTCATATGCACCTGTACAGTGAATGAGATGTTGACTAGGATTTAAAAAGAATAATCTTAATATCACACGAAAACAAAGCCATAAAATGTTATTATTATTATCTTTATTAGTCTGACTGCCGAAATAACAAAATTTGACTAACCTCGGTAAATATGGCTTTGTTTTTGTGTGATATCGATATGATATGATATCGATATCAATAGTTGAGGTTACCGGATGACTGAGCAATACGAAAACAATATTGGTCAGTCATCCGGGTACTGCGCTAAAGATATTGAATACACTGATTTATTGTACCACTTGGAAGCCTTATATAGATAATACCGGTAATCATGAGTATTCTAAATACATGATTAGTCAATTGGTGCTCACATGATAAAATATAATTTCACTAGGAAAAACAAATCTCTGCCAGAGCTCCGAATAGCTTTCACTATGTTTTTGCTGGGCAGAACTGCACATGCTCCATTTAATATTTTCTTCAAAGGCACTAAACTACTGTGTATGCCCACTGTTCATTTGCAAAATTTGTGTTAAATTTCGAATGAGCAGACGACCCGCTGAGCGAGTGCTTATACGAACTGCTCATAACCTTGCCGCCTGCAATATCGGCGCAAGTCACTGGTACTTTAGCACCACGCTGTATAGGGCTCATTCCAGATCAGCTGGTGGCTAATCAGTTTGGATTGTCTTTAAAAAAAAAAAAAAAATAATTGTAAAGAAGAGATATAAAACAAATATACCAAGCATTTAGTTCGAAAGTATAGTGTATGTAAATTATATATCTTCAGAGGGACAGCTATAGTACTATGGCAGTCCCTTCTCAGATGAATGATTTCTACTATGTTTTCTCACAGCTTGAAATATTTGTATACCATCAAGTTTGCATAAAAAGGAAATTTGGAAAAGATTAAGAATATGTGATCCCTGTTCTAGGCTGCCTAGAAATAAAAATGTACAACATTTAATGAACAAGATCCATCAATTTCTCAGATTTGCTCTACTGCTGAGAAAAATGATTAAGCTCCGTCAATATGCCACATGTTATAATGATTTACTAGCAATCTGCATATAGTCATAAAACTTCCAAAAATAAGGTTACTTACTCAACTACAACATAAATACATTATTTGAGTTTTCTCAAATTCCTATCTTTAGCTTTAAATACCGTAATGTGAAGTTATTGTGAACACAATTTCCCAAGTTTCCAATGGCATTTCTGATTTCTAAAATCCCATTTCCATCATAAATTTGCATAGATTATCCATTTTACGTCAGGCAAACCTTGGGTAAACTACAGTGCATTTACAATAGCTGCGAGCTCTACTGGGTAGAACAAACAGAATGAAATCACTCATCAATTTGGGGAGAAGATGAACTTGCAATGGAGGATGGACAGCCGAAGCCGAATCAAAGCATTTTATAAAAACTCACAATGCTAATTTTGAGGAAAAGCTACATGTACAGTCAAACCTGCTTTAGTGACCACCTGTCTACAAAGACCACCTGTCTACAAAGGCCACATTTGTTGTTTCCCTTGGAAATGATTTCTCATTGAATCATGTACTAAAGGAACCTGTTTACAAAGACCACCTGTCTACAAAGGCCACTTTTTGTGTTTCCCTTGGGTGGTCGCTATAGACAGGTTTGACTGTATAAGAGTACCATACTGAGTATTTCATGAAACAGTACCGGGGGTGTTTCACAAAGATCCTAAGTCAAACTTAACTCCAAGTTGGACTTAAACAATATGGAGAGCCATTTGAAGCCTTAAAATAAAATATATTAAAATGCAATAATTCAAGTATCTTAGACTTTTCATAAATTCCACATCAAGTACATGAAATCTCTCATGATAAAAGAACATGTAAATGATTTGAATCAACATTTTATGCCGTTTAAAATAACTTTTACAAATCTTTTTTAAAGATGCTAATGGCTTTCCATAATTGTTAAGTCCAACTTAGGATCTTTGTGAAACACCCCCAGGTCTTACTCTGGAAGAACACATTTTAAAACAAGACAAACTAATGAGAGCTACCACTACGAGTCTCCTTCCATTTTACTTGTAGGTGTGGGTGATTTGGTGATGTAGTCACCTGTGGAAAAGACTTCAGGCGCAGCAAACTTCTTCTGCGTGGTGGCGTTTGCTACCTTTTTCTGTTGAGAAATAGAATTTGCGAGGCATTAATCTACATTTGCCACTCCATACTCAGAAGAGAAATGGGACCTGGTAGAATGACGAAAGCATTATTTGTAATTGTCATATCATGATATGCCATAACTGTGAATCCGAGAACTGGGGTAATATCATCTGTATAGCTCAGAATATTATTTTAATGATCAAATCTTCTTTGATTGTGCATGATCAAGCAAATTGATGATTTGAGTAACAGTTGTTTAGCTCTTCAAATGGTACAATCTAAAGATTTTTTATCACAGTATGGCATGAAACATTAAGTGGTTTCATCTCAATTTAATTACATCAGTCAGAAGAGTTTGATTCCTGATGATTTAGTTTAGTATATACATGTAACTTATCCCAAAAGACTATTAAGATTATACTTCCTCCATCTGACCAGCAAAAGCTCAATTGGAATATGACCAAAACATATCTAGAATTAACTTCACGCTGGAAAATATTGTCATGACATTTTTATAATACAATGTTTTCAATTCTTCTTAAAGATAAACTTGAGTTCTGGTAAAAAAAGAAAATGAATTCTCACAGAATCTAACAAAACTTGCACTGAATGTTCAAGATTACAAATAAATGTCATGTGCCAAATAATTTTGGAAGGAAATGTTTACTGGCTGAGTAATGAGCATAGAAAGATAAGGAAATATTTTTTATCACGGTAGTACTAGCCCCGACACCATGTGTGTTGTCCCATATACATCTTTCTGTGTAAGTGATTGTTACTTTACCAAGACTCTGCCAAATTTATGATGATTTTGATGACTCCAGAACTTTGCATTACACACCATTACTTACATGCTATATGATCAACTTTTCTGATCCATTCCACATCTTTTCTTTCACAATGCAATCGCATTACCAGAACTCAAGTTTATCTTTAATTGATGAAAGAACCATAAAGACATAAGTCTCATATGTAATCATGATGCTGCTAACTAAAGGGATCAATATTCCTTTAAACATTATACCTGTCCAATTATAAAAATATATAGGTGAACTTTGCTCTTTATCTATATAGGATTTTTTCCTTTTTTTTCCTTTTCTTCAGACTTACCACAGACAACTTGAGGACTTGAGGACACATCTTTATACAATTTATATTTATTGGATGAAACAAAAATTCTCAACAATGTTTGACTTACTGAAAACAGTGGTAATGAGCTGAAGAGTGACTTGATGGAATTCAGTGTCCCAAGGTCTTTCTCTGCTGTGTTGACAAGTTCCTCATAGGCATTAACATTCTTTCTTACAACTGATACAAATTCCTGCAACATAAAAATAACATAGTTAACTTCCCTGAACGTATGACTCTCGCAACCTCATCCATCATTTTACCTTTTAAAGGAACAGTACATGGTCGTCTATTACCATGGTCAATTTGAGATAGATGTAAGCTGCTAGAAGGCTACGCTGTCATAATCTTGATGTCTGGCCTTCATTTATTTCTTTTCATCACTGTTTTGAGTTGTTTCTGTTTTAAATATGACAAACTTAAATTTATCACTCCTTCTTTTTGGAAGCAGCCTGGGTTAAAATGGTTAGAACAGACAGGGTCACTTAAAGGTAATACAAAGTTTTGGGAAATTTTGAAAATTGGGTGGATAGTGAATCTTTACAAATTTGTTATATTTGGATGCCCCTGTGGATGTATTATATGCACTAAAAAAATTAGCCCCTAAAACACATCTGTTTTCGAGAAAAATTGAATATAAAAATTTACCGGTGCTCCCGGTAAATGTTGATAATTTTCAAATAGCGCCTATGGCCGTACAATGGTAGCTGCGACCATGAAAATCTCAGAATATGTAGTTGTGATATATAATTTCCAAACGGGAATAGCTAATTGGTCGATTTTAGTCAAGAAACATTGTTTCATAGCTAAATTAATATCTTGACCTTGAGAGGGAGCTATACAACATAAAGAGTTTATTATTTATAATTTCATAACTTTAGACTCGATTTCAATCGCGACAACGATCACTGAATATTGTAGGATCGCATATGCTTACAATGTGTTAATTTGAACCAAATTCATGACCCCATACCAAAACTTTGTAATACCTTTAAGGATCTAAAAGTTTAAATTGTACAGACATGTAAAGATGTATCTTTGCTAACTTTTAGAGACAGTGTTTAAATGTTCAGGACTGAAGACTCATTGACAAGTCACAGATAATTTATTTTAAACAGTTCTGCTTTTAAATAGGGGTAGATCAAATTATACACAAAAATGATAACTTACCTGAATAATATTACTTCACTATTTTATTGTAATGTACCCATGATAAAATTAAATTTTATATGCGGTAACACTCTTTTGAGTTGAACTACCGGTATTGCATTGAGCAACATTATGCATTATCACTTTTGACAAAATTCATATTTGTTACGAGTGGCTCTTTTTTCATCTACAGGGGCATTTTAAGGATCTTAGGGGCCAAATCATCCTTTTCCTTGTGTCTTATCTTCTTCTTTTTTCCTTCTTTTGTTGGTGGGGGCGGGCTGACTGCCCCTACTTACCTCCAGTTGGTCAATCCTTGTGAAGATTTTCTCCATGTTCTTTGCTTTGGTATGAATCTCTGGAAGACTTCTGTTCAAGGCAAGGGATGAGTCTGTTCTAACCTGGAAGAAAATAGAAGCAGAGCAGGTTGAGTTCTCGGGTCAAAGGTTGTATGCACTCCAGCAAAGCATAGAGAGTCAATGCTAATGCGTATTGACCTCTAGCACTGCACTACCTGTTAATAGGCAGCATTTGAATACATGAATAGTCAATACACTCATAACACACAAATGCACACAATCATGCCGATGCGGCTGATTGTCAAGTTTGACAGTGGACTCACAATTTTAATTTTTAAATAATTATTTCTAACATCGGAAAGTTGAAAAAAATTGTATTTTACTGCTATTTAGGTGAGATCAATCGTCACTAAATTACCGATTTTGAATGAAATCAGTTGAGTTTTGTACAGTGGTGTTTGAAATGTTGAGAATCAATAGCACAGCTTTTAATACACAGCCAGGATAGTAATGCACCTACACCTGTATGTGTGGTTGTATGATGCATGCTCAGGCCACAACTGCTCTGCAATCAATTGCTAGCACTAACCGAGTCCCTATCCCTGAACCCAACCTTATGCCTAACCCCAAAATGCTAATGTTAAACCTATCCTAAAAGTTTAAATAAAATTCTAACCCTAAATTTCTCTGACTCTGACACATAAATCCTACAGGAAATGGCTAACAAATCACAGACATTGTGATTCAGACAGGTAAAGTACATGTACATGTACAGTATGTCAATGTCAATGTCATGTACCAGTAATCTAAGCATTTTAGACCAAGTAACCATTTGGGAGTAAAACAATTTTACCATCAGTGGTAATATATAAGCACGCAACAATGGAAACAAGGAAAAGCGATGTTGCCTTGTACTCACCATGTCCACCACAGCACAAAACTCATCTAGTTTGGTCAGCATCTCTTCAATTTCTTCTTCTAAGTGTTGACTCTACAAGCACGATGAAAAGGGGAGACAAAATGGAAAAACGTTGAAGAAGAAAAAAAAAACATAGCAATTATAATATGGCCCTATCTAGCCCCTTAGTCAAAATTGAAAACTGATTGTGATTTATGCTCATACATACACATGTAGAGTAAGACCGCCAAACTTCGGACACTTAAGACAAAACGGGGGAAAACATTAAATTCTTTTTTAAGGCAAAATGATTATGAAGGAAAAACTGTGATAACGCCATTACGAACGTGTAGATGGCGCACAGTTTTTCCTTCATAATCATTTTGCCTTTGGCGTAGACTAGAAGGGATGAGATTGATTTAGATGACTCCGGCAGCGAGAGTTTAACACGCCTTGCAAGATTTTCAACACGGCTGTCAATTTAGACCCGTAATTTCCTTAAAAGGGACCATTAAACGGATTATACAGTCAAGTTGGTAAGTGGAACCGATGTTAGTATAACCTTCTCCTAGTGCTGTAGTCAAACGTTTAACCGTCCGGTATCCGACCGCCCATGGCGGATACCGTTTTCAATTGGACGGTTTCGTTTTCCCGTTTTTTTTTTTTTTTTTTTTTTTTTTTTTTTTTTTAAAGTTTCGATTTATGCCTCTCCACCTGGCACTATGCCTGGCAATGTCTCCCAGCTCAGTAATCTGTGTGTTGACTCACCACTCGAAAACTAGAACAACACTCCAATTTGTCTGTCATCTTGGTTTGAAAGTAATTTGTGTAATAGATCTCAATATGTAGTTTATAATAATAATTCCTCAAATTTTTCTTCTATTAGTATTACACACGGCGTACCACAAGGTTCTATCCTAGATCCTCTACTGTTTTTCATTTACATTAATGATCTTACACATTCTTCTAAAAACGACATTGTTACTATTATTTGTGACAAGTTCACCTTGAAATGCACCTCGCAGTTAAATGAAAGTCCTTCCCGCTTTTTCACACGGACAATTTTTTTTTTTTTTTTTATTTTATTAATTTTTTTTTTAATCGTTTAACCGAAAACCGTCCGGTTTTGACTGGCGGTTAAACGGAATTGGAGATATCCGTGATGTTACAGCACTACCTTCTCCTAATTTTAAATAATCAATGCATGAGGTAAAATGACATTTTGGGGGATTTTGGGGGCAAAACGCTACGACCAGAACTGGCCGTGGCGTTAGCAAGGACATGTGTATAAACGGCTTCCGTCTCTAAAGAGAGAGCCAGCCGACCCTACCCCAATAAGAGGCTAACGAACGAAAGAGACGGAAAATTCGGTCTAGGCTGAGCTAGGCTCATATTTTGCGTTCGAGCCGTTGAAGTCATTTTTGTCCGAAGTTTGGCGGTTTTACTCTATACCCAGACATTGTGTATCTAGAGACTCCAGACAGGTTGTGTATCCGGACAGTTGACTTAGGTCTAGATCTACATCTAAATCAGTGATTTAAAGAAGTTAATTTACATGCAATATTTTATAAAAAATGTAACTTAGTCTTACTTTTACGTCCTAGACAATATCATATTCATTAAAAAGTCATGATGGTTAGTGCTAGCCTAAAACTAGTTATTGTAAATTACTAAATCAAACATGAGGGCTCTATTTTTGTTAAGAGTCCATACCCCCCCCCCCCCCCCCCCCCCCCAATCATATGGGATGGGAAAAGCAATGGCGATGCCAATACAATAGCGCATATCGCTACTGTACGGGGCAAATGGTGGTTTCCTATTTCACGATAATGACACTAGGTATCAATATGTAATATCAATATCATATTCACTTGTCTAGTGACTCGAGCGTTGTAGTCTAGCGAACCAGCGGGCAGTGCAGAGTGTGGTCAGCCAGAGCCGCGGCGGCCACGTTCGCTTCGGCCTGGTGCCCCAGCTCACGACAGTCAAGATATTTAGCAACTTAAAACTCACCTGTTTCTTGGGCTCTATTTCAAAATAGCTGGCATATCCGGAAGCTGCTTGCCCAACACAATCCTCGACAGATAGTGAACAGTGTGAACCTGATGCAACTTCTGCCATTTTATGTCATTTAGCAGAAAATCTACAAAAAATAATTAAGTTTCAGAGATAGACTAAATGAATTCTGTGTTGTTCAAGAGATGGCGCTCTTTAATTTATCGAGCTCGCGCTTGCTAATAATATATAGCGCTCATAATCATCCAATCTCAATTGAATCTCAATTATTATAGCTCCTTGATCCGATCATACAGAAGAAGAAGTAGAGAAAAGAAGAATAAGAAGAATACTAATAATAAGAAAAAAGGTGAAGAAGAAGATTACAATCGAAGACAATCAAGGAATGAGCCCTCGCCTCGAGCCACCCCTTATCCCCTCTCCCCATATCCCCCTCTCTATCAGTCTCTCTCTCTCTCTCTCTCTCTCTCTCTCCCTCTCTCTCTCCCCCTCTCTCTCTCTCTCCACCTCTCTTATACTGTATTGTAAATTTATATTTAAACCTATTACCTGTAATATAAGCAAGTAAAGTTAACATGTAGATCTATGTAAAAGAGTTTTCCAAATAGGTAAATTCCGATCCTGAAAAGTCCATTTTGGTTTTTGGCTGATTTTCAACACATGTAGGCCTGTCCTTTTCATCATTCAAATATGAGCGGCTATTGGTTCTATTATCTTGAGAAAGGGATAAACTTACAAAATTACAAATGACTAAAGCCCGACCATAGAGATATATCTCTATGACTATGAGCCCGACCCACAGATCCACTCAGAGCCATCAAGCTCAGCTCCCTGAGCTATTCGTCCCTAATCGACCAATCAGCGACGAGCGAGGAAAGACCGTACAATTTAAATTGCCGCACATTCGCAACAGGAACTTGACACAGCTCACATCACATTCACAGGACAGATGTCTTTTATCCTCTAATTCACCCAAGATTAGCAGTATTTGAAATTAAAGTTCGGTAAGTATGTCGGCAAAAGCAATTCGATTTATATCATGTATACCCCCAGATGAAATGATGACTTCTAGTATTATGTGTGATCATTTATTTAGAAAATAGTTTTGCCCGACTGTTTCTGTCGTGTAGTCCCAATAGCCCATTATTCTGTAGTGTTTCCGAAGTTGGAATTTGTCATGTTTCCAATGATTCATCATCATGGCTCATGCCAATGGAAAATGCAATACATATATAAATCATGAATTTTACCGTGGCTGTTGTTTTGTTTGCCTTTTCGTGCCGCCTTTTCCTATTTCTGTGTAGATCTAGTCTTGGTATTATTTTCTAAATTCTAAGAAAAAAGTTTGAGAAAAGTCAAAATCTGCCAAAAAAGAAACGACAAACCATGCCAATCACCAATGGCAATGCAAATTGCAATCAATTTTTAATTCTATCGTCATAATCGTGTGTGTGTGTGTTTTGAGTGTATTGACTATTCATATACCTGTATTCAAATACTGCCTATTATTACACGTAGTGCAGTGCTCAATACACATTAGGTCTACATTGACTCTCTATGCTTTGCTAGAGTGATGAGAGAGAGAGAGAGCTGAGAGTAGGGTTTTCTCCATATTCCCCAAAGCTTAGGGGCTGGGCTCACCCCAAAAATTCTCAAAATATCTTGCTGAAAACAGCGATTTAAAGGTAGTCTACTAGACCTAGATCTAGACTCTATGTCCCTTTTGCAGCCAACCTCAAATGCTGTAGAACTTTGCAGGTATTATGAATATGTCATGTTTGTCCTATCTCTGAAATTTAAACGTTAGCAGTGTCCTCATATTCAAATTATGCAAGGAAACCCGTTAATTTGCTAGACTTCATTGTCAGACACTATTGAGTGACTGACTGGCTTTTTTTTCTTCTTTGGTAATAACATACATGAAAAGAATTGTTGTAAAGGGGTACATGAGCATTTGTCTACATCAATAACCCACTTCTTGTGATGGTCAAGATTAAACTGATTGAATCTTTGCGCAGCATAAAACGTATGACCATTCGGTACAATTGTCTGAAAATCAAGACTATTACTTTTGGGCTCTATAGCCCTAAAGTCGATTTGACAACTAATAGTCGTTATTTTCCCACTTGAAGACATTTTCAAGCCCCACCTTTTTTAGGGAAGTTCTAATTTAGTATTATCTTTCAAATGCAGTTGGAATTTAACTTTTTCATTTTTTTGGCCTGCAAAAGGGACATAGTACCTTTAAACATTGTTTCCATGGTAACTTGGAGATTTACCAATTTCACGAAGAGGGCCCACGAGGGATAAGTTGGGCCAGCTGTAAGGAATATCCATGCGCTTATTTTTTCTCTAGTCCCAAGGCCAAGGGATCATCACAAGCAGTTTCAGTTTAAAAATTTCCTTACTCCACGCTTTGCATATCGTGCTGTGCAGCTTTTGAGCAAAAATTATAACTCGCCGTGAACCACTTTTTTGTCCATTCTGACCAAAATGCTATGAATATTGCAGAGTTTTTGAGGGGCTGTATCTTTTGTTAGAAGCATCGGTGAGTCTTGAAATTTGAAATGTAATGTTCTGAATACATTTTTTATTCCAATATCCATCAAAAATGGTGAAAATTGAAAAATTGTTCAGACACCCTAAATTGTTAACAAATAGTCTATATCTGAAAACTTGACAAGTGACAGACATGACAGAGTCAACTCAACAGTGAGTGAGTAGGCTAGGGGCACTGGTCAGAGAATGAGGATTATCTGCATTTTTTTTTCTTTCTTCAGCGCTCTGTGGTCGAAGGGTTCCCGATCTGTGGGCTGGCAATGTGATAAACAGATTCCGCGTGATAAAATAGCCCCAGTTTACTGTCTACTTTTATGGGTCGCCCATCTTCCCCAGAATTTATCATTCATAATGTTTAAGTCTCTGTGCAAAGTGAATGTAAAATGCATCGAGGAGGATCATCGCGGAATTTGTTTTTTCACATCGCCAACGCGCGGATCGGAAATAGAATTGTCCGCGAAAATGAGGACGATCCTCATTTTTTAGTATGCGCATGACGGCATGAGATCGGCTTTATTGGCAGTCACACACAAACTGCATTGGGTAACCTCCCTTCAATAACCTGTACAACGTACTTCAGTCTCTGTATAGAGGCGGTCAGTGGCGCAAGATGTAGTCTAAAATGAACAATCATCGATTTGTAGAGACAGAAGCTTTCGATCCAAGTTATTACTGTGCTTTGAGTCAAAGTGTCTTTTGACACTCAGTAAAGTCTCAGCTGAACACATCCCTAATCAAATATACTGATTTTGGGGTCTAGAGAGTCAGATAAAGAGCTGTCAAACATTGTCAACTAAACCAGAGACTATATTCTTAATCAAATGACAAAAGTTTAGATCAAGTTTATGATAGATTTAATTCTACCTGACATGCATGCATTATGCATCATGATTCTTTTCCCTCTTTGATTCTTTCCTAGACCCACATGGAATTGTTAGATTTTGATCATTTACTTTTGTAGGTGTACCCTCTTTTCCCCAAAAAATTGTTATTTAGGTCTACTTCTGACTGAGTACTAATACAGCGATAATGGACAGAGCAGACTATTTCAAGAAGAAGGGCTCCACCGTGGATGCCAAGTTTGCCCGGCTGCACAGACGATCCATTGACCAGAGGAGTGTGAGGGGGTTGGGCTTCATGGATAACAGAACAATGGGAAACCTGGAGGGGTTAGCATTCTCCCCAGTCAAGGAGGATCGATCAAAAGCAGTCATGCCACCACCAACGGCAGCTCCTCCCAAAGCCAAAAAGGGTAAGAAAGAAACTGAGATCAAGGGTTGGCATTTACTTGGTAATCTTCAAGCTGTTCTTGGTTAGTACTTTATACATACATGTAATATCAAATGTAAGGAAGCGAGTGTTGGATATCCTCTACCGCTTTTGGTTTATGTGAATATTTTTAGATTCATTGACAGCTGAAAATCTCATGCAATTAAAATACATTTGAAAATAATGACTAGGGTGTTGGGTAAATGTGTATAGTTTATCATGTTTAGTGTTTACGACAGTCTACAAGCAAACAACAGCCAATCATAATCAGTAATCATTTCTCTTAATTTAAATACATGTGAAAATATTAATGACTGTCTCATATGTTGTGCATAAAAGTATTAAAATATATCAATTTCTTGTTTAGTGATTGAACAGGTCCCTATTTTTTCTTGATACTTTAACATTAGGTACAGAAATTCTTTTCAACCTTTGTCCAATTTGTTCTGAACCTCATTTAATATTTTTCTCTGCTTTTCTGTCTGCCAATTAAGCCAACTTTATTTGAAGGTCCTCTTTAAAAACAGTGCCACAATGTCAAGAATGGACAAATCCATCCACCCCCTCCACACCCTCACAACCCCTTCCCCAACTTCATCATGGATTGGAATACATGTAGTACAATCTCCCTTTTTTCTAGGTACCGGTAATGGAGCAAACAACAAGTCCTCTTCAGCCCCCTCAGTCAAGGCAGCCGTTCCAGCCCCTGCTACGAGCAGGAGAGACAAACTCATAAAATGGAAAGAGGAGAAAGAAATGAAACGAAAACAGATGGCTAGTAAAGCCAAACCGCAGGTAAGTTATTTGAAATGCCAGTCAAAAAGATATATACGAACAAAGGGTGATTCTCCCTAAACTCTGTGAGTGAATGGCAAGCGCTGATAACATCTTGGAGTTAAACAGATAAAGATATCAATTAGACACACAGCTATTACCACAAAAGTGGCATCTCCATGTAATTACTGAATTATGATAATAAATAATAATTTGATTTTATTTACCCAGGATAACTAGCCACATCAGTAATTACTTCTGCTCTTACTGTACGCCCTGCAATTATTATCACTCTTTTAAGACATCTGGGTGGAGAGGGGAAAATGTGGACAAAACACCCTATTCAATGATGATCAAAACATGGACTTCTTGTAAGAGGTCGAGATCCTTCACAAATATACCTCAATGCTCCCATTGTACTATTATGCACTATATGATGCAGAAAATTTGTGAAGCATACTACTCTTACGATTCATTTTGCCCCACCATTTTCAATGCATTGCCTCATGTCTGAATGAGTCTAAACCCTAAAAAGGGTGGGTTCCCCCCCCCCTTGTTCTCTAAGCTGGAGGGGGGGGGCTGCCCTTCATTCAGTTGTTACTTAGATTTATTAATATTATATTTTTTGCATTTGGCAGACATGCTTATACCATGTGTAGTTTCAGACTTTAATGTAAACAATTGGTACAAGCTGAGAACAAAACCAACAAATTATAAACTGTTCATCATTTACTAGAATAAATTTTACCATTTTTGATGATCTGACTTGACTTGCAGTTGTTCAAAGTGTCGAAGCTAGACCACAAAGAAGACGCTAATCTGTTCATGTCTTCAAAAAACAAGACCAAGTCTGCAGCCAAACCAGCAGCAGTAAGTATAGAGTGTGTCTCAAGAAATGGAAACTTGAAATTGCCTCAATCTTTTATTTTCGTTATATTTCTTTTATTTTGTGGAACCAAGTAGTATTCATTTTATGTCTGTATGGAAGAATTAGAATATCATAGTAGAAATGCCCCCCTGAAAAGGATTGCTCTTTAAATGCCCTTATATTCGACAGGAGATTAGAAATAACTAATGTAATTGACCCAATTCATTTTCATGCTACATATGAGTGTAGTCCCATATATCCATTTCTGTCTGCAGTGCTTGTAACTTTCAGCAAGGTTGAGTCAATTTCTTCTAATATTGCTGATTCCAAAACATCACAGTAAACATCATGGACCCTCTTCACAAAGCCCTTTTCCAATGACAAATTACAAAAATCAGTGACAAATTTGCTGATAACCAATCGGAAGCAAGGATTTCACCAGCTTATAACAAAAACTGTCATGTGTCACTGATGACAAGTTTTGCGAAATGGGGCCCATGAGTTCTTATGAACTACATAATCAATCTTTCCTAATTGCATCCAGACAGTCAGTTCAACGAATGTAATCGCATGACCAGAACTCAAATTTATCCTTAACATTAACCTTCTTATAACGATTTACATTTCGTTGTAGAAACCTGTCAGCAAACCTGTAAGCAGACCCGCACCAGTACCTCAGAGGTCTACAAGGTCTTCTACAAGGTCAGCAGCAAAGCCACTAGCAAAGCCACCAACCAATGGAGTGAAGGACACTTCAAGGACAAGAGCCCCTGTCAAGAAAGTTGTAAGCAATCAACGTGTGTGTGTGTAATTGGATTTTACAGACGCGTATTACAGGCCTGATAAAAACCTGATTTAAATCAGTGTCCCAATTTTTTTAAATTTTTTCCCCCCAAATTAAAAATAAAACAAATTCTGATTTTTTTTTTAATTATTTTTTTTACCAATTTTTTTTCTTCTTCCCTATTTTAACCAGATTTTCCCTATTTCCCCCTTATTTTCTCTATTTTTCCTATTTTGCCCTATTTTCCCCCAATTTTCTTACTCGAAAGGGGGGAATGTTGTTAGATGCCATTTCCCCCGCGAAAACTCTTCTTTTTTTTTTACTCAAGGGGGGCGTGGTTGAGGGTAAAACAAAAAAAATCATTTACATCTGGGACCAACATCTTAACTCACTATCTGAAAGACTTGCCTCAATTTCCAACCTGGGTCTGATCAGAGACAGTTTGTAGGCAAAGACAGAGAGCTGACCATACCACAGAAATTATCGCTAGACCGCCTGACATCTCCCAAATAGGAAGTGCCAATTTTGATATGTTAGTGTTGGACTAACTTTAAGTTGTGCATTCACGAGTTCGATCAGGGCACCAAATCTCCAATTTAATCATGGAGCTTTTTTTTCTTCTATTAAACAAAATACATTTGTTTGATGGGATAGTAAAGATGAATTGTCCACGTTCTTGCATTCGTATGGTTTGCTTGAATTGCATGAAAAAAGTCCCACTTCATTATCCAGTATTTTTCTATGAGGACAGTATGTTTCATGCATTTCAAATGGCAGTGCATAACTCATGCAGGAAAATTTCTTAATGAGGAATTACATTTAATAAGGCCCATACAATGATGATGTGGTGAACTGCTTAAAAGATGATGATGCTGCAAAAACTGACACACTGTTATAAGGCTTGTTCATACATTTTTATTGGTATGAATGAATGGCGAGTGGGAGGAGATAAAAGTTTCTGCATGCAAGAAAGGTCCTATGCATAAAATCATACTCACTTATCTGTTTGTAAATACAGAAGTGCACTATACATATTTACTCTAAGTTTGCCCCAGGGGTTAATCGCGGCATTTGTAAACAAGCTTTCAGGGAATGTTGTATATCACATTACAATCTCTTTCTTTACCCCCCAGGAACAAGCCCCTTCAACCAGAACCAGGAGAGGGCCTCCTCCTCCAACTTCCAAAGCAGCATCCTCCAGAATGCCAAGCACAAGATCAGTCCCATCCGACCGTGCCCCGTCCACCACCAGGCAGTCGGCGCGCCTGGCAACCAAGCCAGCCCCTCCCCAGAGCAAGACTGGTCGCACCACCAGGGGGGCCAAGGTGGAGAAGCCTGCTCCACTTGTTGTAGAGAAAGTGGCTCCAGTAGTGGAGGAGGAGACTGTAGAGGAGGAGATTGTAGAGGAGGAGAATGTAGAGTTAGAGGTGGAGCCTGCAAAACCAGTTATTGGTAAGTATTTTGTTTTGTATATGTTATTTTATGCTTTCCCCTATTCCCTCTGGCCTCAGTCCGTTGTGAAGGCATATCAAAGAATTGACAAGTCTAGAGTGTCAGCAATAGTATCAGCAGTTTTAGTAGGGTCCCACGTCGCTCACTCATATTACTCAAAGATAACGCTTACTATTTAAGGTCCCTTTAGTCTGCTCTAGCACAGTCTAGCACATTACTACAATGACCCCAAATATCCACAGATCTTCAAAACATGAAGAGGTCCCACTTTGTACATTTTGAAATAATCACCCCTACATGTACATCGATGGAGGTGCTATATAAATAGCCTTTGTTCCCCCTTTTCAAAGAATACTTCCACCTGTGTTCCATGGAGTGCACTGAATGTGCATAAATGTTAAAATGTTACATAACTTTCATGAGCACGTATCCAGCATTTTGTCTCCGTCTATTTCAAAATTTGTTCTCCAATGACCTTTATCTGCTCATGCTCAGACTGCAACCGTGAACTGGCTTATTACACACATGTATAAAAATTCTACATTGTATGATATACATTTTGGAAAATGTCTGATTTAAACAAAAATGCTGCTCTGTTACAATTTTAAGGAATGTTATGAATTTTGTTCAAATGAGGCATACGGCTAGAGGCTACAATGCCATGAAAAAAAATGTTCGCAAACATATCACGGCAAATATCCAGGGGGCAATGGATTTTGCTACAGTTTGCAAATTTTTGACATACCAGGGGCTCTATTCCATATTCATGTAATTTGTTATATTCTTTTATCTCCCCTCTCAGACGAGGCCACATTCAACATAAACAATCAGAGAGGATCGTCAATGCTAGCGGAAACCTTTGGTCGACCGGAAGGATTCACATTCAGTATGGCTGTACCAGATCTCCCCTTCACGCCCATCAGCCCAGCTAGCGCATCAATCTTCCTCTTCCCTACTGCAAAGTCCAACACAGCATTAACACCCTCTCAGCGAAGGTGAGCTCATATTTTCATCCTATTTTTGTAAGTTTAAGGGGGGGGGGTGGTCTCACAAAGGGGTCCAACCTCCCCTTTACACCCATCACATCAGTCCAGCTGACACATTAATCATTCCCTACTGCAAAGTTCAACACAGCACTCACTATGAACATGACAGACAGTGAAAGCGGACAAAATATACAGTTCCTCAGGTAGACAAAGAACAGGTGAATATGCATGTGACACCTGTTCTACACATTTTTACATAATAGCAGTGAAGGGATGTCCCTTTGTCTACCTGAGGAACTGTATATTTTGTCCGCTTTCATTGTCTGTCATGTTCATAGTGACTAACCCTCTCTTAATAGCGAAGGTGAGTTTAGCTTCACTTCTGTTCAATGCATCTGTTATAATTTTTATAATTGATGTTCAGGGTGATTTCATGTAGAGGTCCAGATCTCCTTTCACTCCCTGTTAGTTCAGATAGTGCATCATGTTGACTTGTGTTGTTCTGTTGACTTTTTTTTTTTTTTTTTTTTAAATCATTTTTTGTATTACTTTTGTTCTACCTGCTAAGCTTCAACCCTAATAAAAAAAAACCTCCAAAAGCAAACAACTTTTGTGACATCATCATGCCAGGCATTCATCATTCAGCTAGATGAACAAAAGACACTGGTATGTCCCTTTCTATCAGCTGACCACCTGTTCACAAAAGACAGTGGTATGTCCTCACCCATTAATTACCTTATTGCATTAGCATTGCAGGTTTTCATATAATAGCCCATTGAAACCCTTCTCTTCATGGCATTGCTTGGAGATTTCTGACATAGCAACTGCTTAAAATGTAATTGAATTATGTGAGTGGGCATTGTATAAAAACATGCATTGATATTGTGAACAGGTGGTCAGTTGATGGTAATTAAGGGACATACCAATGTCTTTTGTTCATTTTGTTTAAACTTTCCTAGTAATGTAAAGTCAATTCTATTTCTTACATTGCCTTCTAGATGCTCCACTCCATACTCACTGAGACCACTGAGATCACTAGGCCAGCAGCAAGAACAAGGTTAGTAGTAGGGGTACAGCATAGGCTGCCAGAATACATAGCAATGGAAAGAGTCACAACAACTTTGTTAAGATGAAGAGGAGAGGATATTTGCAACATACTTGTAGTTGGGCAAGTCAACTCCAGCAAAGCATAGAGAGTCAATGCTAATGCGTATTGACCTCTAGCACTGCATGCTTGCTGTGAGGCGGGTATTATTATACCTATACACAAATATACACACCACACAATATCACTTAGACTGTACACAATCATGTCGATGCAGCTGTAAGCAAAGTTTGACACTAGACTTACAATTTAAATTTTTAAATTATTCTTTTTAACATCAGTAAGTTAAAAAAATGTATTTTACTGCTATTTAGGTGTCATCAATTGTCACTAAAGTACTGATTTTGAGTAAAATCAGTTGAGTTTTGTACAGTGGTGTTTGAAATGTTGAGTATCAAAAGCACAGCTTTTACTACACAGCCAGGATAGTGATGCTCCTATGTGTGGGCAAGTCCACTGTAATTGGACTCTTGCTGTCCCATACTTTACCAAGTATTGTGGAGTTCTGAACATGAATTAGCATCAGCTGGGCCCTGTGTTATATAACTTGTTATCAATGACAAGTTACAGTAGCTGTTACAAGCTACCGGAATCAAGGCATTTGATTGGCTGGCAGCAAATTTGTTATAGATATTTAGGGTTCACATCCCTTCCTGTTGCATTTAGACAATGCCTTTGTTTTATCTGAAGGCACCTCTCTCAATGCAGTTTATCAGCTTGGCCCAAACGAGCGTAGTACTTTGAAGCAGGGCTCAAATTATTTTTTTGTCCACGGGGGCTCTTCCCAAAAAAAAATAGCCCCCGTGAGCCTTCTCACGGGGGCTTTTTTAGTGCTGACGGGGGCTCTTATTTTAATACAAATTTCCATTGAAATGGTACCCATGAAACTCCTAAATTCCATGTTTTTTATCATTATCATTTATCGTCCACGAGCCGCGTAGCGGCGAGGCGATTTTTGTTGTTGCTATTTTGAACCCCCGTAAGACAGTGATGTTTTCCTGACATCTACTAACATGCGGAGCGTCGTCCACGAGCCGCGAAGCGGCGATCGAGGCGATTTTTTGGTGCTATTTTGAACCCCCGTAAGTGATATTTTCCTGGCATCTACTAACGTGCGGAGCATTTTTGGGTGCTATTTTGAACCCCCGTAAGTGATGCTTTGATGGCATCTACTGACATCTTTACTGTGTAGGTCTGGACACATGATGGCATTTTTCTATGCACTTTTCTATGCACATCACATTTTCACTTGGTAGCCCAAGGGGGAGGGGGGGGGGGGGGGGGAGGTAGGAGGGTTAAACCCCCTAAACCGCCTAGATCCGCCCCTGCAACATCTTTGGTCTTGTTCTTCTTCTCGATATTGATTTACTGGTCGAGGTACATAATTTGCTGGTCTTTTAGAATCACCAGATTTCAGAGGATTCACACTTTTCACAACGAAAAACTTCTGCATATTTCAGTCTTTGCGTGATCGTCTCCAGCTCCAGCAGATATTGGGCGTCAGCGTGCAAACCTGTACTACCGGCGCAGTATAGCCACTGCTGACGGCCGCACAATATAGTGCGAGCTTCCGTTTTTTTGTGTATCGGTAATACTCATAGAGATGGGAGAGATAGCGCCATCTAAGTTCCATTTCATTGGTTTAAGGTTTGAAAATTGATACTCAATATTGTGTTAAAGTCATATCAGAAAAGATAATCTTTATTTTATAATTCCACGGGGGCGATTTTTAATTTTGCAATCGCCCCCGTGAGCAACCTGACGGGGGCGATTATGGAGCTCACGGGGGCGAATCGCCCACCGCCCCCGTGTATTTTGAGCGTTGCTTTGAAGAGACATTGATAATTGTAAACAACAGAGCACTCTTGCAAGATATGTATAAAGATTTTTTTTTTATCTACATTTCAGGACCTATTCCTCCACAACCAATCATGACAGAGGTGGAAGATTTCGCCATGGAAACGGACACAAGTAAACCTGCAGAAACAGAAAGTGATGTGAAACCAGAGACAGAAAATATGCTAGAGACTCCTGAAAATAAGCCAGAGACTACTGAAAATAAGCCAGAGACTACTGAAAATGAGAGGTAGGAGGAACTTTATTTATTTTTTATTTTTTTGCCCGCGCCTGGTACTGTCCAGGCCGATGCTTACCTGTGCCAGGGAGAGCGCCGGCCGCCAGGCATGGTACCGTGAGTAAAAATGTTTTCCACCTCGATCACTTTCAACTCACCACTCGGAAACTGGGACCAAATGTCCTGATTTCTGTTTGGACTCGGAGGAAAATTGATTATCTGTCATCTTTGGTTTTAAAAACTGCATTGTTTACTATTATTATTAAATCAGCGCCTTCAACTGCAACTCGAAGTAAACTCGAGTGCGATTTTTGAGAAGGACCTTGGATACTTCTTCCGTAGTATGGTGGTGGCAAAAAAAAATCTTTAAAAACCAAAAAAAACAATTTAAAATTATTTTAAAAATTAAACAAAACATGGCGTCAGAGTATTCAAGTATTCGCCTGGGAGTGTACTCGAGTACCTCATTACACGGTTATGCACAGCCTTAATAGTTATGTACAGCAACATAAATACAAATTCACAGAATCTATAGTTATTTTGATGTTTTGAGATTTCTCATTGCTATGGAAACTGATTGATTTCTTTGCATTCAGGACACCGATGCCTCAGGAAGATGTCGCTATGGAAACGGAAGACAATGCAAAAGCGGAAACCGGTGTACAAAAAGAAGCCATGACAGAAGAGCAAGTAGAAATGTAAGAAAATCTCAAAGACATTTCCTAACTAAAGGACTTTCTCTGTGTGGAAGGCCTATAACATGCCACAATTTTAAATGATAATAGTCATTTTACTTATAGTAATCCCAACCAGAAAGGTTCTACAGTTTTAATTTTTGTTTTTAATGACATTGCAATTTCATCCTGAGGGTCCAGAGGTCAAGAGGCTTGAGAGTAGATTTGTGCACTACTCATACCCATTTTACGATTCCTCTTCTCCTTTACCTTTGTGTTCTCCAGGAAACCCTCAGAAAGCACAGATACCCCACCAACCCAGGAAAAAGATTTGCAGTACTTCAAGAACTTGGTATCATCAGAGACAACAAGACTTCTTGATGGGTGCAGCATCTGGGAGAAAGTCATGTTTGCCAACAAACTATCAGAGGAAGGTAAAGCCAATGTCCTTCTGGTTTTCCTTTTTATTTGTGGATATATACACTAAGCCCTCGTTCAGATACGACGCTGCAAAATTGCGGCCGTTTCTTTAAGATGAAGTAAAGTGTAATACGCTTCACATTTCCTATCTAATAAGGCAGAGCTTAGTGGATGCGCACAGGACCTTTGTTGCATGCAGTTGCCATTCATTTAAACTAAAACAAAAACGGTTTACTAAGTCATATCTGGACGACCCTTAAGAGTACACAGTTGATAAGGTTATAAGCAATTGCTTCATCTACATCTTATTAAAGTTGTACAGGCGAACTGATCTGGTCAACATGTAATGTCGTCACCATAATTGCAGCAAATTCAACCTCTATTAACCCGTAATTTTGAGGGATTCAGAAAATGATGTTTTAATTTGCTTTTGTGCAATACTGAAAAGGAAAATTTTTGTTATTCTACATTCATTCAGCTTTCCATTGATATAATGTTGTATTTTCATCGGATAGGGTCTTTAACTATGTCCCATTTGCAGGCCAAAAAAATGAAAAAGTTAAATTCCAACTGCATTTGAAAGATAATACTAATTTAGAACTTCCCTAAAAAAGGTGGGGCTTGAAAATGTCTTCAAGTGGGAAAATAACGACTATTAGTTGGTCAAATCGACTTTAGGGCTATAGCATACCTGCCAACCACCCCGATTTAGGCGGAGTTCCTCCGCATTTTTCATACCAACTCCGAATTCAGATTGCATGCCTCAAAACTCCGATTTTTTTTAATTTTAAAATATTTTTAAAACAAACGACTGTTGCATAAGACTAAAGCATAACACAGCACTGATAACCAGATCACGCCGACATCCGCGCTCGCGCTCATAGAAGACGAATGTATCGAAGGATCAAGAAAACAGATCGTCAAATGGAGAATTAAACAAGCATTCAAATAGTCATTAGAGATCTGTCGAGGTTTGTTTGTAGATCTAGTTTATTATTTCATCTCAAATAGAATTTAAAATTCTCTTTGAACACCTACGATGTTCTCGATCGCAGTTACTCTCATTTTGCCAGCAGCCGAACTAGCGTTTTTGTGGCAGAAAGCTAGCCGCCCAGCTTCCCACGATGAACCTTTCGAGTCGCGGTAAAATTGCGCGCGCTGCGACTCTCCGAAGGTGCGTTGGTCTTGTTGACCAGAGCTAGCCCGCTAGGATCCCACGACGGACCATTCGTGGTATGGTGAGAGTGTGTGTGCGAGGTACGATTTTGGTTTCGAGAACGCCTGTTACGCAACTTTTTAGTACAATTATTTGGTCAGTTTTCTTCTTATTTCTTTGGTTATACAACAATCAAAAAGATAATTTTTTCAAATTTGCTCCTACTGCCGAGAGTGTGGCGGAAGGTTTGTGTGTCTATTCATTTGCTCATCAATATTTTTAGTTACTTTAAAATAGTCTAGACTAGATCTAGGCCTACTGTTTAATTAACTCCAGAAAGCTCCAACACCGGCGCCGGTGTTGGAGCTTCCTGGAGTTACCATACTGTTTAATGTGCAAGTTGATGTTCTTAATTATACTACGTAATACCATTTCGGGATTACGTTAAATGAGACCCCGTCAGTGCGCATGCGCTAATCAGCAATTCGTTAGTCGCGTGTTATTTTGAGCGAAAGGACACCTTTCTGGCTCCAGAAATCAGCCATTATTATCCGCGCAATCCCCGAAATTCAAAGGTAAAAAACGTTATTGGTTTAATCCTTAACATTTACTGATATCTTTGAGATGCTTATTTTTTATAAATCACGCCCTTCTGAAGTGATATTTTAACGATAGAATTGTATTGTCTCAAATGAATAGCAGCTCCGCTGCATATCCTCCGTCCCCGCATCCAGCCCAGGCACCGCCTGGTGGCGCGGGAGCTCGGGCTCCGACGGAAAGAAATAATTACCCAACTCAAGTGGCAAAGTCACGGCTGGCAAAGTCGGCAAGAGTGGGCCGGGGAAAGATAAAAGTAAATCATGTCGGACTCAGAGCCAAAGGCAATGAGCGAGACGGCGTAAATATTCATAATTGAATGATACACGCCGTTTAGACTAAAACACAACAATCAGAAAGTGAATCCGTTTTGCAATTGGCGGTCATTCATCTTCGGCTGTGTTTCCTCGCAGTTTTCTTCGTTTTTATACCATAGTCTAATCGACTTTTCGCAGTTCGCCACAGTTTGCGATCGAGTTTTTATTTACTCCTACTTTTCCTTACTTTTGGGAGTTACTCCGTCATTTTCCGACTATGGAAGAGTAATTTTTTACCGGCGGAGAACACGGTCGGAGAACACAGCACTCAACTACAGGCGAGACGTCGGCACAGCCAGACGCACGCCGTAGCTCCGGCCGAGCGGGCACGGGAGTAATGTAGCTGCCGTTGGTGGTACCGGTACACTGCAAGTGACCGAGCCACGAACATTTCGAAGCCCGTCGGGCTCGATTCAAAGTTTTATTTCTAGCAAGAACTAACCCAAAAGGGGCTCAATCAAATCTGACAAAAGGAATTCTAAGGTGGCAAAGTAATCACCACAGCCTCAAAAGGCAGTTTAACCCGATTTGGGGATAGACTGGACAGACTCGATTTTGAGTTGAACTATAACTGTCTTAAGCTCTCGTGGGCAAAATCATGGATAGTCTCCCTCAGACCATGTACGATGTATCACGGCGCAGCCGGGTACTTTGCGCTCTTTTCAGAGCCTAGCTATTGACTTAATGGATAGCTCAGACTTCGATGAACCTCTTGCCGGTCAAGCCTTAGTTTAAGGTTTATGATCATTGTGAGGTTTTTTCTGAACATGATATTAAAGGAGGTAGAAATAGAGCTAGTTGTACCTTAGCTCGCAGCTAATTCGCTCAATCTAGTGAGATTGGAGAACCAGTTAATAACGATTTGGTCAGTTGGCCAACCTACTTTAATTAGTACTTAATCTCGCGCCAGTTGGAGGGGAAAACCCTAAATGAGATTGAGGAAAATAAAATCCTGTACCAAAGTAGACCTTATTTTGGAGAGGGTACAGCTCTCCCTCATTAGAGGGTTGGTGGCTTAGTCGTGCGTTCTCTACTTCACTTGATGCGTCTGATGACGTTATCTCCATTTCACAGCAGGATGCTTTGGCTCTGTTGAGCAATGCTATTTTTTAACTTAACTCCTTCGCAAGCATGTGATCAGAAGACATGAACGCTTGCTTCACGCACCTCTGCGATTTTTCAAAGTTAGTGAACAATTTGCAGGAACATCAGAAGGGAACAGCAAAGTATGTTCATATCTAGTCAGCACAGCCTTCAAAATCACCCCTCTTGCAAATGTCAAGTCCAAGTACCATGATGCCGGATGGACGCTGTCCTCCAGACATCAATTTTCAAAGCCGATCAAACCCCAAGGCTGGTAGTTCCAACAAGCCTTTTTAGGCAATCCAGCCCCATCAGGGGCAGACACTCCAGAAGGACAGACATCAAAGCAGTGCCCCGCCTCGGCTGGGAGCAAAACGTCAATTAAGAATTAGACAGCACCAGCCTCGAAGAGGTAGGTCAGATTCTCACTCTAAAAGGTCAAGTTTTAACCTTGTTTGAGGTCGACTGAACCAATTCTTTGATTATTGGTGCAATTTTACATCAGATCCTTTTAATTTGGCTGCGGTGCAAGGGTACAGACTTTGACCCACAGTTCATGCCGCCCAAAATGAGCATTCATGAAGAAGGCGAATTTATTTCAAACATTTTCACTCGCCCCATGAAGAATGGTGGGCTTGGTCTGATTTTGAACCTCTCGGACCTTAACATAAACCTTCAGTATCACCATTTCAAGATGGATGATTATATGTAGCTACGTACTAGCTATATCTCTTTTTTTTCCTCCAAATTGTTACCCTGCTTCAGTCGACCTCCAAAATACATATTATTCTGTCCCCCTTTTTTCCAAGCCACACAAAAATATTTAAAGCTTGTGTGGAAAGGGCAACTGTTTCAGTTTTAGGCCCTACCTAATGGCCTTAGCACGGCCCCTGGTAGACTGTTTACCAAATTTCAACAAAAAAAATGGCGCGAGTGGTTGAGGCGTTGCCCGCTGCTAATGCTACGGCTGTCACCGGCAGCTCACGCCCGTCTTCGTTTCGTGGCTCCATCGGGGCTACCGGCGGGGAAGACTGTGCAACGGCCTCCGTTCGAATACGGGAATGACATACCGCCCACCGGGCTCATGGATTTTACGGTCCACCCGCGGTTGCTACCGAAGCGGGCGCCGTCTCGGAGGAAGAGAAATTTGACACAGACATGCCTCGACCTGATAACTTTGTCATTCCCTCGATCGCCACAAAATTTTGCAATGGTGTCGGATATCGGAGATCCTATTGAGGAGGAGATAGCCCAATCTACTTCATATCTCATGACACACCAATTGGAGGGGAAAGTTCTTGACGAAGTCAAAAAATCTGCTAAATACCCAGATCCGAGCGATTGTCAGATTATAGAGGCACCAATGCAAAGGTGAACTCTGCGATATGGGACAATCTACCACCGATGACAAAAAGCTGTGACTTCAGTGAAGTAACAACGAGTTCAAAAATCACTCACTCATGGCATCAATGCATTTGCCCGCTCCGTTTTTACGGGCGGTATAACTGATACACAGCAAGATGCTTTGGCGTTGATTTGCAACGCTAACTTTGAACTGAACTGCCTGCGAAAAGAGCTCATAAAACCTGACTTGAATGCAAGGTTTAGTCATCTGTGCAAACCTACTCTGCCAGCTACTAGACTTTTGTTTGGTGATGATCTTGGGAAGCAGGTGAAGGATCTCAAAGATCAGCAACTGGCAGCGGCCGGTGTGATGTGGGACAAATTCAAACACCGCTTTACTTCGCATCCCTACCGGGGACGCGGCTACAATGCACCGGGCACCGCTGGGGCTCAAAGAACCAATCACACGGGTATAGCAGGCCAATGTCAGGATCGCAGGGTGGCCCTTTTTTAGGGTAGGCCTACAGACAGAACAGGAGGGGCAGACTGCCTCCGTACACTCAGTCTCAGGCTCCGAACCAGCCACAAAGGCAAGTGCCAGGTGCCCAGAGGGGGTCCCACAGGCCAGCAGAGGAGCAAGAAGAACTCCCAATTAGACCAAGCCATGTCAAGATCAGTGAATCACACTCTAATCACATTTTTAGCGAAAATGATATGACTAATGCTAGTACTAGTAGTAGTGTTCCCCAAGTGGGCGGTCGACTGAGATATTTTAGGAAAATTGGCAAGAGCTAACAACAGACCCTATTGTTAATCGGGCTGTCACAGGATACAAGATCGGTTCGATGTAGAAAAAATTAAAGACTTGCATGAATTAAAGGCTAAACGCTATAAACGGAGCGTCCCGGATGCTATAAGCGCATTCAAGAAGAAATTACTAGCCTCCATCGTAAAAAATGTTATTAAGCCCTGTGTACATGAAGAGAGTGAATTCATTTCTAATATTTTTACTACGCCAAAAAAGAATGGAGGTGTACGTCTAATCCTCGATCTTTCAGAATTGAATAAATGCATGATGTATCAGCATTTTAAGATGGATAATATCCACACTGTGCTGGATCTTGTATCCCCTGACAATTTTCTAGCCTCGGTCGACCTCAGAGATGCATATTATACAGTACCGATCCACCAAGAGGATAGGAAATACCTCAAAATTATTGTCAATGGTCAATGTTGGCAATTAAAATGACTGCCCAATGGTCTCAATACAGCACCAAGGCTATTCACAAATTACTAAAGCCAGTTTTTTCTAAGCTCAGACAAGCTGGTCACAATGTGGTAGGATATTTGGATGACACAATCCTCATTGCAGAAAATGAAGAAAAGCTCAAAGCAGCTGTTAAGACTACTACTGACATCCTTGCACAACTTGGGTTCATTTTTCACTCAATAATGTATATTATATACCTCACTTAAGAAATCCAGCCATCTGATTGGTCGAATTGCATTCATAAACTTCAACTGTTCCTGTAAAATTCTCGGTAACCATGCATAAAACATTTCACTATTTTTAATAACCATGGTTACTCCATGGTTACCCCATAGGTTTACATGTTAAAAAATGGTTTGAGCGATGGAGAATACCGTATGTGTGCGAAGGATTGGTCTACAATTGAATCTCGATCGATCTTACCGACAATTTTATCTTGCATTGTTGACATGAAGACGAAAATAAACTCTCAAAAACAAAAAAACAACATCTGCCGATAGATCTTGATCTAAGTTCGTGCCAATATGCATTGCAAAAGTAAAAGAAGGGCCCGTTTCATGGAGCTTTTGCGAGGCCCTCACGCAGAGCCGTTTTCAATCCATTTTAATGTATGGCTGTGTGACCAAAGTTCGCGCGTGACCAAAGTTCGCTTTCTCAAAAAATCGGTAAGATTTCGAAAATCTGATATCACCAATGGAAAGAGGATCATAAAATTACCCAGAAACGAAATTTTCTTTGGAATTGGGTGCGAAATTGTGAAAATATTGACAAAAGATCGGCACATTTTGCAGTTATTTGCGTCCGTTCCGAAAAATTACCAACTTACCGATAAGGGTCTGGAAATCTTCATTTTGAGAGCAGATATCCTCAAAATTGTAAGTAATAAGTGGTACCGTCTGGTTGTATGATATTTTGCCTTGCAAATTATCAAATTACCTTATTTTTGATGGATCGTATTTTTGTATAAATCAGCTGTTAACCCCCGTGCGTGAACTTAGGTCTCGTTGTTTTTATGACTTTTTTAGATGCATCGGACATCGAATTTTTAGATCGCGATATCTCCGAAATCCTTCGACGATAAATGTTGTAGTTGAACCAATTGGTAGTAAAATACTTTGCCGTCCATTTGGTAGTAATTAAAATAAATAAATTTGTGTAGAATATGAGAAAACATGGATCGAATATCACATTTTCTAATTTGTTCTAAAATCTGCGCGAACTTTGGTCACCCCTTCATATATATTGGAGAAAACTGCCAAGCATGTTAACGACGCGCAATAGCCTAGTGGTCTAAGCGTTGGTTTTCGATACACCTCTTGTTGTACGCAAGAGTTCGAATCCCGTCTTCGACAAAAATGAAAAATATTTTTTTATTTTTATTTTTTAGTCTATTTTTTTTCGGCATATAAAAGTATTAATGACTGCTTTAATATTCGAGAAATAGTTGTTTTATTACGCTCTCGGGAAGGTTACAATTGGGCTATTCCCCTCGGCAAGCCTCGGGGAATAGCACAATTCTAACCTTCCCTTGAGCGTAATAAAACAACTATTTCTCTCAAAGCAGTCATTAATACTATACTATTGTGTTGAGCACTGGATCGGATAGCCTACTGAGCTTCGAAATCTCATTTAACGTAATCCCGAAATGGTATTACGTAGTATAATTGAAAGATTAAACGAGAACTCGTTTGAGATTTAATCTCAATTATATAAGTAATATAAATGAGGGTTTACGTCCCTCCCTTACCCTCCCTAGTGCTGGGTATTGTTATTAATTACAGTTCTCGTTATCTTTCTGCTTGGTTCAGCAGGCTCATCCTTGGCTATCTACGAATATTGCTGATTAGCGCATGCGCACTGACGGGGTCTCATTTAACGTAAACCCTCATTTATATTACTTATATAATTGAGATTAAATCTCAAACGAGTTCTCGTTTAATCTTTCAATCAATCTTTCCTGTTGATCTTTTGTTAAGATTAAAAAATTATTAAATTGATCGTAAACCCTATTCACATTATGAAATTAACTACTTTGCACTTATTTAAGTTGTGTAATTAGTTGTCATCTGTTTTTGGAAAATTGCCCCTGGTTCTTAAGAAATTGCCCCTTGCTCTGGTAAATCCCCGCGGGCAAGGGGCAACTTTTAAAAATAAATTGCCCCTGCTCCTGGCTGCTTAATCTAAGGCTTGTGTGTACCCCCCCCCCCTCCCAATCTACGGGCTACTACCCCAATCCTTCGGTAGTTCGCAACCTCGTAGTCCATCCAGAAAAATTTACTCCTAATTTCTCTTGTCTCAGGTTGGCAGGTATGCTATAGAGCCCAAAAGTAATAGTCTTGATTTTCAGACAATTGTACCGAATGGTCATACGTTTTATGCTGCGCAAAGATTCAATCAGTTTAATCTTGGCCATCACAAGAAGTGGGTTATTGATGTAGACAAATGCTCATGTACCCTTTACAACTCTTTTCATGTATGTTATTACCAAAGAAGAAAAAAAGCCAGATAGTCACTCAATAGTGTCTGACAGTGAAGTCTAGCAAGTAAACGGGTTTCCTTGCATAATTTGAATATGAGGACACTGCTAACGTTTAAATTTCACAGATAGGACATACATGACATATTCATAATTCCTGCAAAGTTCTACAGCATTTGAGGTTGGCTGCAAAAGGGACATAGTACCTTTAACTGAATTAGTAGAATATGGGCCTTGATCTTTATGTAGTAATATTGGAAGAATCTCCAGTTGTTTTGAATACCTTCTGCATCCCCTTTGTATCTTTCTTCAGTGCTTGGCGAGATCCGCAGCTCCATTGGTAAGGCCAAACTCCTGATAGGCCAGCGCTTCAAGCAGTTCCTAGGCCTCGTCAAGGACTGTGAATTTGGACTAGGTGAGAAGGTCACCCACTGCTCTGACCTAGAAGGATTCTGGGAGATGATCTACTTCCAGGTCAGTGACACTCACTTGTCAATCTTACACTTGTTTTTTTATAGATATAAGTGTATTGAAATTAGTATAGGTTAAGGAATGACAGAAATCAACATTGACTGTAGAACACAGGAAATGTAACTAGTTCAATCCGGTCGAAAAACAGCATATAATCTGGAGTGTTATGTTATGTGGTATATTTTCTGTCTTCCTTCCCCCCTGTATCCGAATATTTTAAATTTTGGTAAGTTTTCTTTTTCTCCCTGTTTTTCTGTTTTACTCTGTCTCTTGAATCCACATATTTCTTGTCTCTGTTCTGGCCCAATTTTTTTCATTTGATCTGATTTTAATAACACTCTCTCTTGCTCATGATATTATCTTTTTAAATTTCCTGTATGATATGTTAAAGCTCTGTGAATTTTGGAAAAAGCTAACGATTAAAATGATCTGAAACACTCTTACAGGTGGAGGATGTAGATAATTTATTCAAGGAACTTGAGAAGCTACAGGCTAATAACTGGCAGAGAGAGGAGAAGAAGGTCGACAAACCAAAGCTCATCAAGGTAAGATTTATAATCAAGGGAAGTTAGTGGGTAGGATCATAATGCTAGACCTCAAAGGCAGCCATGCTAAAGCTGGGGTGATACTATTTGAACACTAGGATTATAAACTGCATGACATGACACACTTGAGCACTTTTAACAAACTCACTTTTATTAGTGTTAATTCAAAATTGCTATACATTATAATTAAAATGATAATAACTAGATTATATTGATTACAACATGTACACTGTGCAGATATCCAGCCCAGATGGTGCTCAAGATGACCACAAAAATATATAATATTACCCTGGGTTTATCCCTCAAGTTGTCTAAAGGTGAAAGCAATGAAGGAATTACTTGCTACCAGGTAACCAATTTCTGCAATTGGGTTTTGGGTTTCAAATAAAGATTAATAGCTTGCCAAACGACAAGTTACAGCTGGGACTTCATCTGTAAACTGTTTGATTCAGGGTTGAGGTTAGGGGTTTGGTAAGGGTAGGATATTGACTGCAGAGAAATTATCCCTTGAGCACGTGTTGTACAACAACAACAACAAAAACATACGAATGGTGTGTGAATCCACGATCTCTTTCTGCAGAAGTGTAATTTTGCCATCTCTTCTTTTGTTACCCTCTTGCAGAAGAAGAAGCCCGTCACCAAGAAGACGGTTGGAGGTGAAGTTGCTGCTGCTAAGCGTATTGCTGCCAGGGAGAGGCTCCTAGCCGCCAAGGCAGCGATGCAGGCCAAGGCAACGAGAAAGGCGGAGTCGGAGAAGGTGGTCTTTGAAGGAGGGTTCTTCAAGGTCGAGAGCCCGGCCAGGAAGGCCACTCCTGCCAAGACCAAGGAGCTCCGTGAAGGTACGTACTTGAGGGTTCTATTTTCTTCAATTTAGTTTTTTAAATAAATTTCACATACGAATAAGAAGTGGGAGACATGCAAACAGGGTTCTTGCCAGTTCAACCAAATACTCTCCCAGTGTCTTGAGTATTTTGCACAAAGGATAGGGTGCTCTATAAATACTCATTATTATTATTATTGCTGTTGTTGTTGATATCATTATGATCATCATCATCATTGTCATCATCGTCATCCTTGGTGCTTATACCATGCAAAGGGGACTTGGGGGGGGGGGGTGGGGGGATACCAATGCTCATTGTTCCCCTGCAAGAAGGGTACTGACATTGGTAATAAACAGGTAAGAATACATACTTCGAACCGGTTTAATTGCTGTAGTCCTCCCGAACCACCCCTTAATGAAAATACCTAGGTTCGTTAACAAATATTTGTGATCATTCCAGATGGACTCGGTCGTCAAGCTCTACAGAATAGGACCAACATCATGGCAAGTCCAGCATCCAATCTGCGTAGCCCAGCCCTACTAAAGAGGACCAACATCATGGCAAGTCCTGCATCTACTTTGTGTAGTCCAGCTCTAAAGAAGATGACCATCATGGCCAGTCCAGGATCCAACGTGTGTAGCCCAGCTCTACAGTCCAAGAGGACCAAGATGATGGAAAGTCCAGTGACCAATCTCTGCAGTCCGCTCAGGAGAAAGACCAGGAAGGTAAGACCAGATAATGAGGACCAAACATGTAGGACCAGTCCTGAAAGATAAGTTCAGGACTGCAAAGAAAGAACCCAAAATGGAAAAAGGTCCAAATCAATTCTTAGTCCAAGAAAATATGACTATAAAGACTGGTAAAGAATTAAATTTGATCTAAGAAGATCAAAAAGTTCTTAGACCATAAGAATTCGACTAAAATTCTAGTTCTAGATGATAGAAAGAGTCAAAATTGTAAGAGGAGCAAGAAATATTGTAGAGTGTAGACTAAAGATTTTATATGAAATCTGATGAGAAATTAAACAAAAATTTATATTTATATGTGTCATGGAACCATTGAACTCTGAATCTGATGCATGTATTTTGTTTGTGTTTACTATCTGAAAATCTTGAAGTGTCCCAGGAATGCTGACAGTGACAAACATAGTTCAGTTGTTGGTAGTTTGAAACCTGCACATGTGGGCCTTTCGCTATACATTTTGTGAGGTACTCTTTTTACAGTAGCGTAACTGTCTCCATAACATACAACTGAGACAATGTTTCTTTCAATCTTGATTGTCCTGTTAACAGAGTTCCATGGGCTTTGGATTGAACCAGGCTGCATCCCTCTTCACGCCAGAGAAGGATACCCCAGAGAAAAGAGCTCCGGTCCAGGATCTTATCTCATGGAACTGAAAGAAGTCAGCTCAGCTAGAATCATTCCTGGGTGAAAGGTGTCCAGCCCAGCCGTAATTGTCATCGTCGTGCCTTAGTCATGTGACCATCTTGATCATATGACCAATCTAATGAAAGAGCAGCTGTTGCACATCAGACTGTACAGACAAATCTATATAATGAAGCCAATATAATCAACTAAAACTAAAAGTAACAAATAAATGACAGATGTCAAGTCTGCTTTGTCAACACTATACCGCCCAAGTCATGTGACCATCCCTTGGAATCCTGTAGACACTCAGTGAATTTTAGATCTAATGAAGACAACATCACCACTTTACCGAGTAATGAGTGAGTCGTCTGGGACTGATACGTGTCCAACCACTACTTATCACTTGTCTGTTTTATCTGAGCCATCTAATACCAGTATAAATACAATGTTAAGTACATGATTTAAAGCAGCCGCTCATTTCTCTCATTTAGAGCATTGTGGGATTGCTAGGACATTTAACCTGGGATTTTAGTGTTGGGGTCAAATAGTCTGATCACATGACGTGATCACTCCGATTTCCAGTTTCTCTCTGTTATGTGCACTCTATCGGAACGGTGTGAGTTTCTACTTAATTACGTTATTTGGTTAGCTCCCACTGAATTATCCTTCTAAAAGCAGGATAATTTTGCCCGTGAAGGCGTCACAGCTCTCACAGGCATTATCCTGATAATAGCTGAGAAGCTAGTCAGTTTCTATTAGGCAAAATTTATCCTCTATCGGCTATTAACGTAAAGCTTTTCATCTATGTCATCTTCTAACTTCCACTGACAATTTGAATATTTAGATATACAGGAATTGTAATCATTTGGTCTTAAAGATTATATTAACTTAAGGTTATATCAATATATGAAATGTAAATAAATTTTTAGATGCACTGTACTTTCACATAAGGAGTAATGTTTTGTATACACACGTATTTCCATATTTTAGTGCCACAGACAGAATCAAGTGAATATTGAATTGCATGGAATCATAGATTAAATATACATGTAGTCATATATGCCAAACAGAAGATCATATGTATACCTCAAAAGTTTTTGGACATACATATAATTATATACATGTATAGTTGGACCGGAAAAGGCGATTCAAAACCGATTACAAAAGTGTAATTCAAAACCAAGTAAAATGTGCTTGAATTAATGTGATGTGATACTAGACATCGTGGTTGAAATTTTGTATCTTCCAACAACATAAGGCGCGTTCACATAAAATGTGGTTTATCTTGGAATTCTATGTTTTTCTTTCTTTCTTTCCTATTATGTACACACAGGGCAAGGGGGTGAGTGGGTGAAAAAAAATGCAACAACTTCATGTTCTCAATTAATATCTCTTTGTTATAAATATAGAAATATGAAGCATTTCCTTCAGATAAATGTGATTTAATCTTACCCCAGCAGTATGGCATATGTGAATGACTCTTAATATAGTCATCATGTCATGTGATCTAAAGTGTTTGTTCCAACTCACTAGTCTTGCTATTAATCATATTACAGTACTTTTAGGGGGATTGAATTCTAACTACCTTTTAAATTGTAAAAAGTCTGAATTTGTCTCACTTTCTGCAATAATTGCAGCCTAAATTCGTTGGTGCATAATTTGATTGATATTGATCTAACGTCCTATAGTATTTAGATCAAAGGTCGATACCGATCCTTTCATTCTTAAATTTGATTTGTTGATACATGTGTGACATACGTCTTTTTGTATTTTATGAACAGGAAATGTAAATATGTAAATGATCTATGATTATGATACACCCAAAAATGTAAATAAAAGGAAGATTAACACTGACAAATGATGTGTCCAGCCATTTGTTTTGTTTAAGGACTTGTGTACACATTTTATTATTCATGTGGTAAACTCTGCATAATTTGAATCTGTTGGGACTTTAAAAAATAGTTTGAATTATGCCAAATTCTACATACCGAAGTGTAAATACAGTTTTGTAACACATGTTTTGCATAGTGTGGTAAAAAGAAGACTTGGGGAAAATTGGCTTTGTGTGACTGAGTAATGCAGAGTTAATTGTATTTCTGATTAAAGTTAAAGATGAAGTTGAGTTCTGTTCATGCGATTGCATTGTGAAAGAAACGGTGTGGAACCGACCCGAAAAGGTTGATCATCTAGCATATAAGAATTTGTGTGTATTGCAAGGTTCTGGAATCATCAAAATGATAAGAAATTTGGCCAAGTCTTGGTAAAGTTACAAACACTTGCACAGAAAGATGTATAAGGGACTACACGAACACGTGGCGTAAAAAGCCGGCCCCCGATTTTTACGATGTTACACGCATATTTAGAATATGAAGGCATTTGAAGAGCCATGCTTTTCAGGGAACATGTCTTATCTGATGTTCTTCCACACTTGCATACTAAGAATGAGTAACGCTCACAAATTATGTTTTACCTCTTCCCAGAACGCAACCTTCTCTTTAAATACTTTAAGATCATGTTTTTATGAACATTGCACAATGGTGAAAATAGACTATTTTTTTAATAGATTGGCACATGCGTATATGTGTGGCACTTATACAGTCTGTGGAATCTCCTTACAAAGGAGTTCTGCTTTCTATTCATAAGGACCGCTATTTATAATTTGAGAAGAGCTTCATTATTCATAAGGGTCCCTATTCGTAATACCAGAAGATTGAAGATGAATATCGGTCCTGGTGACCCCCAATGTAAATTATGAATAGTGCCCTAGCTTCTTCATGTTTATGAATAGCTACTCCGATTTTGTATTATGAATAGCGGTCCATATGAGTAATGACCCTCAATGTGAATTATGAATAGCGACCCTCATCTCACGTCCTTATGCCTATATGAATAGTGACCCCCTTTCCGTTTTATGAATAGCGGTCCTTATGACTAGCGAGGTTACTTATAAAGAGCTCTAATATAACAAGGTGATTTTGCTGGTCCAAGCTCTTTATATTCTTTTTGTTTTTTTACCCTGAGATAACAAGATTCCTGGATTAACAAGGTAATTTCCTTGGTCACAAAGACCTCGTTATAACGAGGTTCCACTGTATTTGTGAGAGTGGCTGTTTTGCCAACAGTCCAAAATTGTGATGCTATTGCAAAAATCAAAGTCTTAATAAATAGGGATAATTTATCTGCTCAAAGTCCACTAAAGAATATAAAAAATCTTTGTACACATAACATTTCAATGAGAATAAACAGCATTAATGCTCACTTTTGTCTTGGGATGAAGTATACAGTAAGTAAGGGTCAAATCAGAGTGTAGGCATATGACTAGAAAAAACAGGAGGAAGAGAACTATAAAATGTAAATTATGATGTAAGGGAGGGCGGGGGAGAGAGAAAAGAAGGAAAAAATAAAGATAGAGAAAATAAAGAAAAGAGAGAAAAGCGAGCCAAATCAGGCGAACAGATAGAGACATGTCATAATTACATATACATTACCGGAAGTTCAAACATTGGTTGACAACGAAGAACCTTTCACCAACTGGAAAAAAATATCTAATTAATCCCTTGTATCTCCTAAACTTCATGGCTGGTTCACTAGACCGACGTCCAACGAGACTGACAGCCCACAAGAGCGATTTATTTATATATTCCATTTATTTAGTTATTTGTTTTGTCTGTCTCATGGGCAGTCGATCTCATGGACCTTTTCAAAACTTTCTTCTTGTATACATTTCCTTCCGTATTTCCATGGCTTTGTTAGTCTCGTGGGCTGTTGTTTTACTGCGATGACCTCACTCTGTTCACGTCGGGTTGGCATATGTATAAATTCTGATTGTCACTGTTTTTCCCATTGATTGTAAATTCTACAGAAACTTTAATGAATCTGGGAAATATTTTGGGCAATAGAATTCAAACTTAAAGTAAATCCACAAGCTTCCCGTGGCGTCACTAATATTATGGAACCTTGGAACCCACCTAGACATTACACAGGTCTATAAATCTGTGAAATGAATAGAACCTTAAATGAGACAACAGGACAAAGAAAGGTGCATTATTTGATTGTACTTCTGCATCCACTTGTACCATATTGAAGGATGGTGGGCTGACGTGGGTTATAATTCTATTGTGATTAATAAATGAAAGATAGAAAGACAGACAGACAGACAGAGGGAGAGACAGAGAAGAGAGAGAGAGAGACAGGATTCAAACAACCTTGACGGTAGAAAAAAATACCGCAAAAAGCAAATATTAATTATTATTCGCGTTGTTCTTGAGTTAATATGGTTAGGCAATCTGTTCATAATGTGTTTGATGCATGTGCTTCATACTATTTATTAAAGATTTTTAAAAAAGATGGATAAATGCCAAACAATCTCATAGGTAAATTATAATTTTATGATTTCATCAACCATATACCAAGCATGCAGAGAGTAAAGCGTAATATTGATAACAACAATTTGAATTTGACAAGCAGCCCAGGGACATCCCAGTAGACCGAGAGCCCCCTATCATGAGAGCACGTGATATGGACAGCCAAGAAGAAGGAGGGTCCACTAGACAGAAATCTATGAGGTCAATGGGACTCATAAATAAAAATACCATCGAACCTGTTTTTAAAGGCCACTCAATAGAAACAGAAACAAGTGGCAATTGAAGAAAGGTGGCCTTTATAGAGAGGTGTCCACTCAGACAGTTTTGACTGTATAGTAAATGAGGAAAATGAGAAATAATTGGAATTGCGATCTGTCGGTCTTGAGGGCTGAAGCTTGATAAACCGATCTGGGTTAACTTTCAAGGAACGTTTGCATTATTTTGTCAACACCATGAATATTCTTGATTCAGCTCTCTCAAATTTGAGGAGGCGCGATAGCTCAGTCGGTAGAGCAGTGGTCTCGTAATCCGGTGACCCACGTTCGAAACCAAGGCGATGCGCTAGTGCCCTTTGATAAGACATTAATCCTCATTACCAGGTCCCTCGGAGAGGACCTAAAGCCGTCGGCCGTCTGGTTGCTTACTTACGAGCATTTATGCTTTCTTAGCAGTCAGGTAAAATAACCATCACCAAATTACCAACATTTATACACATTTTGAAGAAGAATGATGCTTTCAACTTCCTCCTCTGATACACAGATTACAAAAATGATAGTAAGACAAACATTGGAAAGTTCTTGGAATGTTCTGTATGTATTATATTTCATTGTATTATGTACATATAATTATGTATATACATAAATATATACAGTCAAACCTGTCTTAGCGACCACCTCTCTATAAATTGTACCTCTCTATAGTGTGCATTAATTTTGTCACCCTTGAAACAAACAAAATGTGTGTTGTAGAACCTGCCTAGAAAGGCCGCCTGTCTGACAGTGGCCACTTTTTCTGTTTCTCTTGAGTGGCCTTCGTCTTTATAGACAGGTTTGACTATATAATCACAAAATGTTAAGAGGGGCAGAGTTCCGACGAAATGCAGTGTACAAATTCGTGCTCCTCTCGTGATTTCTATCTAACAAGACAGGGCTCAAATTAACTTTTTGTCCACAGGGGCTCTTTTAGTACTGAAAGGTTTAATACAAATTTCCATTGAATTGGTGGTACCCATGATACTTTGCTAAAATTCGAGCGAGAAATCCTGCACGCTAACCTAATTTCCATAGTTCCATTTCATTTTTTAAGGTTTGAAAGTTGAAACTTAATATTGTGTGAAAGTTATAACAGAAAAGAAAATCTATGTTTTATAATTCCACGGGGGCGATATTTAGTTTTGCAATCGCCCCCGTGAGCAATCTGACGGAGACGATTATGAAGCTCACGGGGGCGAATCGCCCACCGCCCCCCGTGTATTTTGAGCCTTGATCAAGAATAAATCATATTCATGGGTGTCGATCCGTAACTGATACCTATTCATCAGGGGAGATGATCTATTCATTCATCCCCCTGATGAATAGGTATCAGGGGCGGATCTAGCTTTTTGCTAAGGGGGGGGGTTTGACCAAAATAATGACGATGCGGAGCATCGTCCACGAGCCGCGAAGCGGCGAGCCGATTTTTTGGGGGGTGTTTATTTGAACCCCGTAAGTGATGTTTTCCTGGCATCTATTAACACAATGGAGACCATAAAAAGCAGTGCATGATAACGTCTTTTTAAATCAAGTAACAGTTTAATACACAGTTATATCCAGAGTTATCATGTGTTTGGTTAAGTTACCAGATGAGTTGAATATCTTCTCACAATATTTGCACTTGAAAGGGTTTCTCTTCAGCGTGCGTTCTTTTTTCTTTCTTTTTTTCTTTTTTTTTCCTTTTTTTTTTTTTTTTTTTTTTTTGGGGCCGCCCAAGGGGGGGGGGGGGGGGGTTTAAACCCCCTTAACCCCCCGTAGATCCGCGCCTGGGTATTACGTAAGGATCGACACCCATGATCATATTGTCACAATCATTTCATGAAGAGAGGTAAGAAAAATATTTTCCAACTTGAAGGGCAACTTTCTATTTATCTACATGTATTATTCTGGCTGGCGGCCTCCAGACGGCCGTCAAGAAGTGTTCTCTATAACACATCTCCGCAATGGATCAGATAACAAAAGACGAAAGGCAGCATTGACTTTATGCGAAGCTGTTTATCTTACACGATGTTGTGATTTCTATCTATCAAGAATACAAAATCATATTGTCACAATCATTTCATGAAAAGAGGTAAGAAAAATATGTTCCAACTTGAACTACGTGCATTGAGAAATCAAAGAAAACCTCAAGGTTAAGGCAATGCCGGGCACTGACAGGCACTGCCAGACACTGCCAGTGCCTCAAAAGGACGTCACATTGCCTTTAAAAGGATGTCACACCTAGCAGTCCACGTTCTCGTCGTCCAAATCTAAAAGTCCCTATTGATTGAGATCGACATCCATGGACAGCCCCATACACATTATATAAACTTACCGAACTTTATCTAGTTCATTCGCATCTCCTCCGTTCATCCGGACCACTGCAGAAACCCTCTTCCCATCTGGTAGAAGGACGACATCCCGTAGCATCTGCCTGATATTCGATATCTGGCCCAAGGATATAAACAGCAGGTGTAACTCCTTTTTTACGACAGTTTGTGACAAAATCCAATTTTTAACAATTTTCTCCTTGCCTATAGCAGAAAAGTTGACTAAGTTTGAAGATGAAGTTCTTCGTTTGCGTTGCTCTGTTGGCGGTGGTGCCTGCTGTTTTTGGTGTTACTGGTAAGTGATACTTGTTTTTTAAAGTTTCATATTTTCAGCACAAACGTGATTGTGAATCGTGCATGTGGATCTGCTTTCGACCGACGGTTTATTCTTTCGTTGTTCTCTCTCTCTCTCTCTCTCTCTGTGGCGGTCATGGTGTTCCTCCGTTTCTGGCCGTCAGCATCAGCTCCACGCCCTTGTCATTAACCCCTCTCTCCTCTAGCCATCTCTGCCGAAACTATACTTTTCTTTGGACGTTACCTTTACCGTTACCGGAGAATGAGATTCTGAAATAATACTGTAGACAATGCAGTTCTCCTTCCTTACCTCTTCTTTCTGTCAATGCCCAATAAGAGAAAAAAAAAGATATATTCTATTACCATCAATATGGATTCCGAAAGAAATATAGCACTAAATTGTCTTTGATCAACTTGATAAATTCAACTTTGAAATCTATAGATCAGGGAAAAGTAACTCTGGGTATGTTCATCGACTTTATAAAAGCATTTGACACAATTAATCATAATATATTACTAGGTAAACTATCTAGTTATGGCATTCGAGGGTTACCTCTAGAATGGGTTAAGGATTATCTCAGTAACCGATTTCAGTTTGTCCAGTGTGGTCAAACGTTATCAGAAAGGAAAAAGATAAGATGTGGTGTTCCACAAGGATCAGTATTAGGGCCAACTCTGTTTTTAATCTATATAAATGATTTGCCAACTGTTACTGATTATTTCAATTTTCGGCTGTTTGCCGATGACTCCAATCTATTTCATACTTTTTCTGCTGACCAGGGTGAAATTGATGTAAATGAAGTGAATAACAACATACAGAAGATACATAAGTGGTGCAGTGCTAACAAACTTACGATTAATTCAATGAAAACTAATTTCATGTTAATATGTAGTAGGAGGAAAAAAATAGGTATAAATGGTAAACTAAAAATCCCTGGCGAGGAAATCAAAGAGGTTGATGTTGCCACTTTTGTTGGGGTTCACATTGATTTTGTCTTGGAAGAGTCATATTCATAAAGTCAACGACATTTTAAATTCAGTAACATAATTTGTGGACTTTAATTTCCCAAATCAGTTTGAATCACAGTGTAAACATACATGATATTAAAAACCTCTTTTGTCTACATCTTTTCTTTCTCTCTTCCTCACTTTGAATTCATAATTTGTTGAGGTAGATATTCCCCTTTTCCTTCGTATTTTTGCTTTTGTTTTACATTTGGTATATACAAAATTTAGGATAAACATGTGACATAATACGTGTACTTATAATTAAGTAAACAATACTGTTCTAAATTGTACTCTCGTTTTTGGAATGCAGCTTATATCAATGTGCAATTCAGTAACTGCGATGCATGATTCAATAAAAAATACCATACCATACCATACCAAGAGTACGTAGTTTAAAATTTCAATTAAAAAAAATGTTACTTTATATCGCCGCATCATTCAAGTTTTTGGCATCAATTCTATGTGTTAAATACCAGT